>JAEIIH010031789.1:0-53655 GCA_018904745.1 Drosophila orosa
AATGATAGGCATATAAACTATTGCAATTATATATACTATAGGCTTTACATTGCCTTAAAACCAGTTTTATGATATTTAAGGAAAAGCTACTGTCTTATTTGGTACACACACTTATTATTCCTGCATATCAAATAGTGTGAAAAGAGCTGTATGTCTTAAAACAAGTTTCTTGATATTAAAACAAAAAGTTAATGTCTTATTTTGTACACACACTTATTATTCCTGCATAGCTAATGGTGTGAAAATAGCTGTAAGAGCCACAAAATCGATAGGACGCGTATTAAAATATTGATTAAAATGTCTTGACAGCCTGTTTTGACCGCAGGAAGTTCTTCTCGGTGCCTGAATATTCAATGCAATCACAGGGGGCGAGTGACTCCTCCTCCTCCTTTCTCACGCACCGCCTGTAGTATACATCAGCCTTTCGCTCTAAGTGCTTCTTGATGTCCTGACCAGACTAACTAATGACCAACGCCTAGGCTAAAATATTGATCAATAAATTGCTGCAACGAAAATAACTTAAGACCCGAATGCGAATGGACAAATAGTTGATGCAGTTAGCAGTTAGCTTTCGGGTGGTTTTTCCCACATTTTTTGGGTGCCTTTTCGGGGGGAGGGTGATGCGTGGCCCCATCAACACAGACATCCTTGAAGCACACACACACAGAAAGAGAGGAAACGAAGCTAGCCAACCGAAAATATTTCAAATTCATGACAAATGCATAAGATTTCAACAATACGGGCAGAGAGAGATAGAGAGAGAGAGAGGCCTTGTTACATGTAACCCCAAACAGTTAAGTGCAATAAATACACACACTCGCACACACACAGAGCTGGCCTAGGCACAATCACAATCAAATAAATTACACAGCATTTAATAATTCATGCAAAAAGCGGCCAGAGGAGCAGCCTGTGTGTGTGTGTGTCTGTGTGTTTTAAGACTTGATAATTTCAAAAATCAACAGGATATATGTGTATTCATAACTTCAAAATGCATTTCGACCGCACACCAACACACACAAGAAACGGCAATGGGTGGAAATTGGGCTGAATGGCTCCGATTTCGCCCTTTTCTCCCTTATCGGCTGTCTCGCTCTGGATTTTCCTGCTGCACACATATCGCTCACATGCCATTGCACTCAATTAAAATCCTTTGTCGGCCAGCTCTGTCTCGCTCGCTCTTATTCGTCCTGATGGGGTCCTGTCGTCGGCAGGCGTCTCGCTCGCACGCAGGAGTTAAAATTTTCGTAGCCATTTTTGTTATTTTGTAGTTTTAGTTTAAATATTTGATAGCCTGCATATTGATTGGTGCTCAGTGCAACGTGGCGCATGAGTAATAAGTTTTTCCTGGCTATGTACAAAGCTTGTGGGGAAATATTTACTTAGATAACGGTTTGATTGGACTGCTCAGAGTGTTCTCAAGGTGTTTTTCTGGCCGAACTCGAACTCTGGGCCGAAATTAGCAGCTCTCTCTCTATTCCTCACTAATCTGCAAATCCAAAGAGCTTGCTTGCCATATTTCCAGCCTGATTATATTTGTGGTCGGCCCCAGACGGAGGCTGAGTGCCGCCATTGTTGAGTCTAAGGTTGCGCCTACGCAACACACAGCCTGCAACGTGCAACACTGCAACACGGCCATAATGTATGCTACAAATCTCGCCAAAGCAACGCATTTTGTAGCCATTTAAGCCACTTGCATAAATGCAGATGGCCGCCGCCCGAAAGAAAACACACTCGCAGACCTGCAACCTGAGTCCCACGGAGAAGGAGACTACTAGTGTGTGTGTGTGTCTGGTCTGCCCCCCCCCATCTGTAGATGTGTGTGTGAGGTGTGCGAGTTGTGTGTTTGTGGCATTGACCAAGTGAAGGGGTGGCGGCGGCTCCCAAGCAGGGCCATGGCTGCAGCCTGGACGACGTCGTCGGCGTCAAATGAATCTCATTTGCATTTAAATTAGGAATGAAGCCCGATTTGTTGTTGCCTTTTGGGGCTAAGAGTGGATAGTGCAACTTCTAGCAATACACTGAAACAATAAATGGGTAAAAGAAAGCCTTAAAATATGATAGAGTTACTAGAAAACATTTGGTAAACATTAAGGGCTATAAATATTATCTTACAAGTCAAAACCTTGTTGTAACTTGGCTTAAATTATACCTATTTAATATTATTTATACTAATTTCTCTCTCTGCATCGTTAGGGCTGCTGGCTAGGTGCTGGGGTCGAATGGTGGTGAACAATTTTTAATGAAGACAGCGCAGCTACTTAGGCACCCATGCATGCATGCATGTCGCCTTTTTCCCCTGATTGCGGCAACGGTTTCGAACTCACTTTTTCGGACGACAAGTTGGCCGATTGCATGGCAAACTAATGGCCAACAGCTTGGCCAAATAGCACACACACACACACACACACACGCCCCCTCCTAGTTATGGCAAATATGTTAATAACCTTTCTTCCAAGCGGCTGGTGGGGGGGAGCTTGGGCGGGAGCTCTGTACAAAATTTTAATTAGAAATGTTATATGAGTTGCACGTTTTCTGGCCTCTCCATATAGTCCATATATGCTACTGGTTTTGAGCACTCCGAAGCATGGAAAGCATGGCTAAGGGCTGGGCAGTTTGGGCAAGCTCATTTTCCAGTTGAATGGGGTTAATTTTTCAGAGTTTACTTGGGTTCTCGTTAAAACTATAATCAAGTAAGTATGGATATGATGGGGAAATGGAGGAGAGAGTCTGGGCATATTTAAAATAAATATTTGTAATTTATTTAGAATATTTTATAGGTTCAAATAATAGCTAAGCTTGAACACTCTCCTTATCTCCTGGCTCCTCCCATTTAAACCCACCCATTCGCTGATTCATCGATAACATTCCCTTCAGTGCACTTCATTCTTGTCCAACTTATGCATGGCCAAGTACCTGTGCTTGGCTTTAATTAACGCTAATGCGGCCATTACAACAATCTAAGATGGAAGCCAAGGCAGCCATGTTCCATTGTTGGCTCTATCTCTCTCCAACTGGGCGCTGCTGCCAAATGCAATGAATGCAGCTATTCATTTATGTCAGCGGTAATGACATTTTACATTCTGCATTGGGGATTGGGATCGGAGCAGGAATAGGTACATATATAGGAATAGGAATAGGAACTAGGAACTGGGCGTGTGTGTTGTCCATGACAACAGCGGAAATGCTGGTAGGCTCTCGCCTTCGAGGAGGTGGGTTTCACAAATCCCCCTGTGGGCTCGGCTGCCATAGACAAGTGTCAGTGGTAATTGAAAATACGAATATTAATTCCAAAGTGTTTTACGGGGGGAAGAACCAGAACGAAAGTGTGGCATGTTCGAGAAGACATGGTGAAAATATGCCCGAGCAAAGTAATTGCATTTAAAGTGAAGTATGTTAATTGAAAGGGTATTAAAGATATAGAAATAAGCTTTAATTAGTTATGATTTTACTTTGTTAAAATACTAAATATATATACCAATTCCTCATTATTTTGGTGGTCTTTGGTTAACTTTTCCCATTGATTTTCTCCCAAAATGCTGCCTGTACCAAAAGGTATTCCTTCCACTCTCGTATTACGCATTCAATCACCTCGCACCGGTGGATACACACGAGGAGGCTTCCGTTGAGTAGCTCCAACCAGTAGCCTCCACATCCAAAAGGGGCGCCACCCTCTGGAAAAAAATCGCTGGGACAATAAAACGGGTGTGTTGGTCTACGGCTAAAACAAAAAATTTGTTGTGCCTGGGAAATGGGAAATGGGAAATGGGAGAGGCAGAGAAAGCTCCGAGATGAGCGGCGGGTGCAACCAATCAGCGAGGCCCGAAAAAATGTTACTTTTTCCTTTTCTTGATGCCAACGCGGCGGCGAATGAGAAATATAGAGGAAAAGCGTTAGCACTCGCTCGCACACATGTGTGGAAAAGCAGAGGAAACGAGTCACCCAAAGCGCCAAACTTTTGTGTGTTTTCCTCGGCGGCTGCCTAAAAAATAAGAATAACAAAGGCGCAGCCAATAAGAAGGAGAAGACAGTGGCAGACAAACAGCAAACAATACATGGGGCCAACGAAATGCGATGGAGCATGCGAAAAATTTCCCCCAAAAAAAAAAATGGGAAAAACTAAAAAAGTCAGAACAACATTTGTTGTCAAAAAAAAAACATCAGGGAAAACGGCAACAGGCAAAGGACCAAGGGTGCGTAAAATGGCCAAAATGGAGGCACAAACGTGTGACTCAAAGGGCTTTCGGGAAATGTGTTGCTGCAGGTGACAATGCAACTGACTCGAAAAGTCCTATAGAGTCCTTCAAAGCTACTGTCTTTTGGAAGAAGTATCAGGAAATGAATAAAGAAGTTCCTTTGGCATTGCTGGATTATCAAGAGGAACTAAAAAGGTTCTGGAGAGTGGCTCGAACTTATAGGGACATTTCACTTACTTCTCGACGCTTCTACTAAGCGGATTTAAAGTAAATACAAGGCTCCCACAAAACTATAACTTCGGCATACAATTTCATAAGTTTTAATAATTACCTCCACGTTTCCCTTCGTATTTTATATTTCTTTCTCATTTCCCCCTTCTAGTCTGGGTAATAAATAATTGTTTTGCCCATCAATTGTCAGCGCTGCTAAGCCTTTCTCCTCTCCCAATCCCCTTGCCCAGCTCTACAACCAATTCCAATTAAAAATTTTGATGCAAATGAGCAGCGGAGAGGCAAACGAATCAGCTCCCTGGGGCTACATTGCGGCAATAAATGCCGCGACAGACACCCAGCCCCAGAGCCACAGTCCAGAGCCAAAGCCAGAACCCGAACCCGAACCACCCGAAGCCATCACCCCGCCTCATGGCTGACCACCCAAAGTCGATGGCCAAGAACTGGGGAGTTGCGGGAGGAGGTGGCACGGGCAACTTTTACTTTTTATTTTTGGGCGCAAAGAAATGGCGCAAAAAAAAAAGGGAAAAAGAAGTGTGCCGCCAAAAGTGAAAAGCAAGCAAAAGTGCGAAGCTTTTTTTCACGGAGCAGGGCAGGGGGTTGGTTATTTTCCAGTGGGTGGCCAGGTTGAGGATTTATGCTCGGTCCAAAGGAGTGGGTGGCTAAGGGCACACCCGTACAATTGCATTTATTTGACCAGAGCGCCGTCCGATGATGACCGCTGCTGCAGCGGACACAGGGAGGACCAGTGGCCAGTGTCCAGTGTCCAGAGTCCAGTGTCCGGGCACCCGGGCGCCCCCAAAGAATAACTGCGGCTGACCAGCGACCAAGCAGTCAGAAAGTTGTAGCAGGCGACCAGCCGGGCTGTAAAAAAGAAAGCGAGACAGAGAGGAAAGCACAAAATTAAAGGCACAAAAAAGTAGAGTAGAGTAAACGGAAAAACGTAAAAAAAAATTGGGACAGGCACACAGGGCTTTTGGGGGGTTGAGTCTCTCCCCGAGTCCTGGACAATGCTTGGCCTTCATTGTTGTCAAGCGGGCAATGCCGCCACCCAAAGCCACCCCCCCAGCGCCCAGTGGGGTTGATTGAGTGGCGCGCCCATTGATGTTGCTGCTGCTGCTGCTGCTGTTGCTGATGGACCAGCAGCAGCAGCCAGGACCTTCGCCCATCCTCCAGGACAGTTCAGGCCTTTTGCCGTTTTTGTTTTGTTCCGTTTTTCCCCATTCGAACTCTCCCCTCCATCGTCCATCATTTTTTACACATTTTTGTTTTGGTTTTTGTGCTTCGCTGTTGTTTTGTTTCGTTTTTGTTTTCTTTCGCTCATTCGCCATGCGACTGTCAGCTGCGCTCAGTCCATATAAGGGAAATCCCCCTCACTTGCGCTATACATAATACTATGTGTACAGCCGATACATGCCCACGTGCCGGTTATATATAGATTGGGAATATACTATGTACATGAATATCGAGGAAAATTGCAATGTCTGCAGCTTGCAGCTTTTGTTTGTCGCCACCGGGTGGCTGGCTGTAAATTGCAGCTTATACTCTCTCTCCACCTCCACCTTAATCGACATCACGGCGGAAATTGCGCAAGAAATCGCCGCGTCACATCAAACACGGGAGATGGGTTTTGCTCTATTTTTGTTTAGAGAGCTGATGGAGCGATTGATGGGCAGTTGATTTTTAGCAGGGTATTAAGAGGAGGTAACGAAATGGAAAGATAAACACTTCACCACAAGTTATCTCCTTTCTCCACAGAATCACTTTTAGCAAGCAATCTCGACTTCGTTCTCGGGGAAATTATCAATTCAGGCACATAAAGCAACATAAATATTAATTGAAAAATATTTTCACATTTCGAGAGGGAAAACTACGCACACTCACACTCGTTGCTGTGATGAAATTATGTGCATTTGCATTAAACAAAGCATTAAATATGCAAAAGTGCAAGGCCCCGTTTGCACCACACACGCCCCGAAAAGAGGGTTGAGTGCGAAAGCATATTGCCGGGCACAGCAGGCGCTGTTTTTCTGGATGGGCCTTGGGTGACCAAAAATAGAACAAGTCAAATATTTTTCGACAATTTATGAGCCGGCAGAGCAGTGTCGTTGCTCTCCCTCTCTCCTCTTCTCTGTCAAAAATGGGGTGGTAGTGGTGGTGGTGGTTGGTCAGCTTGTAACGTGGTTGTCCTCCACATCCTCCTGCACTCCACTCCTCCTGGCCCCATTCGCTTCCCCCATTTGCCACGGAAAAAATGCCATTTGCAATTAAAGCAAACAAGCAACGCAACCGTTCGGCGACGTCGACTTGCCTCGCGTTTTCGCTTTCTTTTTGCCGGCTACTTTTTGGCAATTGCATTTTTTTACAGCCCTCCCAGCCCTCCCCCATCCCTCCTTGCCCAAAATGGCAAATGGCCGAGCAGGAGCTGCCTGCCCAGCGCACCCAATGCCACCCACTCCTCCCCTCCGGTTGGTCACATGTGTGAATTATAATTTCGCGTCGCGCTCAAAAGCATGCTGCATAAAAAAGCACAGACAGCGAAGGAGACGGGGTGGCGCTACACCCTCAGCAGGAGGAGTGGGTGGGGGCAGGGAAGCATAATAAGAAGAAAAGCAAAGGCTGCCATCGCGTTTTCCATTTCGCGCCGGGCTTTTGCTTATCACATTCGAGGCTGTCAAGTGCTCCTCCCGTTTGTGCCGCCCTCGTGTTCCCTTTCCCCCCGAGCGAGCGAGCATCTCTTGCTCTTTGCAATAATTCAATTCATTTTCTATTTTTTTGACTTATTTTCATTTGTCGGTGGCACAACAAAAACAGCGAAAAGAGTGCCGGGGGGGAGAAAAACGTATACGTGGCGGAGGCTGGTCAGCCGATTGTTGGGCGGCTTTAAGTGGGCTTCACTGTCCGGATCCTGAGTAGAGGCGATTTTGCAGACTCTGATGGGGGTTGTGTGTATGCTTCTTTTTACCTATTTGCTGGGCAAAAAGTAATGGCTACATTCATTCTTCGGATTTATAAATGTTATTTGTATTACTAAAGATACGTAAAGTGCTTGAAAAGGTTTCGGAATTATGTGTATATCTCATTACATTTTTGGAAGAGGTTTCTTTAAACTGTGAATGTAAGAAAGGTATTGTAAATAGTTTTTGGCTCACTAAGGAATTCTACAGAAATCGGTTTAAACTTGAAATAAATGTAAATAGTGTCTTCAAGTTTTCTACATAATCTAAGCTTTATTTTGGCAATACATTTAAGGTCTTAAATATTTTATTGAATACATTTAGGCAACTGTTTTCATTGATTTCGAATCCACAATAAAGAGTTTTACAGTTTTATGGATACCAATTGATATAATCCGAGGGAAGCCCTGATCTTTTAATAAATTTAGAACGCCTTCCGATTCCTAATATTATCAAAGAAAAAGCTTTAAAGTGTTAGTACAAGAGAACAAACAGAATCAATACAATACTTCCTTAATAAAGCATTCCTTCTTATTTATTTTCTTGTGCAATTTAATTCCCAATCCTTGAAGTTCATTAAATTGAATGAATCCGATTTAATTCCTGAAACTCTTCCCATCACATACCCTTTCCCATGCCCAACTATTTAAAGCAAAGTCATTACTTTACCCCATCACACCATCCCTTCCCCCTGATCATATAAGTACATACATCGGTTTAGAATCCAATGACTTCTCGCTTGGCCAATGCTAAATCAGTTTTTAATTTCCGCTCATTTGCGGGGCTACAAAAACAGAGCTGTCTGGCAACAAAAGCCGGCCATCGGCTTCAGCGCCTCATTATGGCGGCCACGTTTTGTTCTTCAACTTTTAGCGGCAATGCCATACGTACGTAGCTGCCGTAGGGACACCCACACACAGAGGTCCTTTTCAATTGAGCGTGAGTAAATATGTTGAAAAGTTAATTCATTGCACATCAGTGGACGCCGAACTACTACTACGATGGGTGTGTGTGTGGCTGTAGTTGCTGTCAGCGGCCGTCTGTTTGCCGCCTGTTTGCATAAAAGGACATGGACTCACCCACCCACCCAGAGAGAAAAGGAGCATTAAAAAAAAAAGCACGGGGACACTCGCAGGACATTAACGTTGCCAGAGTGCCACACCGGCTTTCTTTTCCTTTTTTTTTTATACTTTTCATACTCTCCACCGTTCTCGGCGTGTCATAAATTTAGTTCGATTTGCTGTTCAATGACATTAACTCGGTTCGTCCTGGCAGGACCTGCTTCTATTCTCCCCGCTCACTATTTAAGTAGTGACTGTTGTGCAAGTGACGGCGCCAATAAATGTCAATTTTAAATGTATCTGCAGCACGTTGCCGGCAAATTTATCAAGTGCTTTAATTAATGTGGCTACTACGAGTCTCCTGTCTCTGTTAGTTAGTGTTTGATAACTGAAGAATAGATGAAGCGCATATGATGGATGGATTTATTGGGTATTTCCCCCCGTAATGGTTGCCTTAATATTCATCGGTGTGCTGAGCCTTATCGTCTGTCCAATTGCGATCCTTGGAACACCCACCAAAACATTTCTATTTATTTGCATAAATATATATATTTTTTTTAACACTTTGCCAGCGTTTGCTGTCACGTTTAGTGCTTATTTTTATTGCTTTTCCTTGGACCTTCCCTCTTCCGATTTTACCATTTTTTCTGCTCCTTTCCTTTCCGATTTTTTTTTTTTTTCGGTCTGTACTTTGCACTACAATTATGTTAATTTCCTATGCAAATAAAATTTAATTGAAGCTCCGCCGCGACGCAAAGAAGGGTCTTGGTGCTGGTCCTGCTCATGGCATTAATGTTCCTTCCCCCGAAAACTCCCTTGGCAGCATTAATTGCCAATAATTATATTGGTTTACCTTGCCAACCGTTTTTTTTATTTCTTCTTTATTTAGGGATTCCCTTTCGTCCTGCTAGGTATTTACCCATTCTTTAAATTGAAAGTCGTTTGTGCAAATTGTATTTTAAAGAGCCCCAATAATACCTTATTGTTGGGAGATTGCTTAAACGGCTAATCAAGTGAATATTGATACGTCCCAACCCAACAGAGAGTCGCCACAATTGCAACCAATTAAATTTGCATAAATTGGCCAGCTCATCCGCGCTGGCAGATCAAAATGCCAAACAATAAATGTGCTCTGACAATTACAACAAAAATTAAATTAACTTATTAACACGCCCCATGTAAATGTCGCCGGGACAGACACAAATGAAATGTAATACGAGTCCGAAAATGCCAACGCTGCTGCTGGCCGCTTAAATATATAATCCAATCAGCAAACAATGAACGGGGATTCAGGACTCGTCATTAGCCCTGGAGGAAAGGGGTATATTTCAGCCGGACAATTGACAAGGCATTAATGGCAAAAATATAATTCAATTTAGCACATGCATTGATATATTCAAGATATCACATGACAACCAAGGGATATGCCATAAATAGAATTTTTAGAGCTCTCTGGGGGATTTTAGATATATTAAGTAAGGGCAGTTGCTCAGTTAATTAATGGGAAATTTATTCAGAAAATAACACCAAGTTCCTGGCAAACTAAAACTAATCAATCAATTTCTCCTTTTTTTTCCAGGACTTTGACAAGGAGATCAGCTGCCACAAGATCCACTCGCCCAGCAGCAGCAGCCAAGCCCACAGCCTGCACCACCAACATCACCGCCACCACAGTCACAGCCACAGCCACAGCCACAGCCACAGTCACAGTCACACTCACGCTCACAGTCACAGTCACAGCAGTCGCAGCAACCACAACGATGACGACATGGAGATCCTGCTCTCGCCCCCGCCCGCAAACCACTCCCACTCCCACTCCCACTCGCCCTCGCCGTTCGACAGCAAGGATCATGTCAAGGAGCTGGAGTTCTACAAGAACCTGGCGGCCAAGGCCGCCTCTCTGGCCAACCAGCACTCCTCGCCGCCCTTGCCCATGCCCCTGCCCCTACCCCTGCCCATGCAGATCGATGGGGACGAGGACGAGAACGAGAACGAGGGTGAGGGTGAGGGCGAGGCCGAGGCGGAAGAGCAGGCGGCGGAGGAGCTGCGACTGCGGCGCGAGGAGCAGGCACAGGCCAAGGCGTTTGCGGCACATCTGAACGGAACTAGTGAGTACATATCGAAAGCCAAACGCAAACAACATGTATATATCTTTCGGGGATGGAAACGGAATGTTGGGAAAATATTAAAAATAATTTGTGAATTTAAATATACCTTTGAAGAGCTTTGTCTGGGAATACATTCAGATAGTTATGTATCTGATGTATTTAGTTAATTTCAAAGGAATTTCAGAAATTCCAGTGCCACCTTTATGTTCCTTTCTTTTAATATTTTAAATTTACTTATTTTAATTTAAATATCTTCTAAGCGGGACCTTCTCGTTAAGGAATCTAAATAAATTGAGAATAGAAAGCTTGATTACCTAAAATTCATTTACAAATCTGCCTAATTAAATGGTGAAAGATGTTTGGCCATTAGATGCCACTAATAAGACCCAAAATATCCGCATTCTAGGAATTTTAAATCTATGTTTTCATATGCTTGTTTTTGTGTGAAATTTAATGCTTAAAATAATCATAATTAAGCCAAAAAAGCATTAATTTCAATTCGGAAAGCTTTCCAATATTAGTTTTTAATAGGCTAAGAAATCAGCATATTGAATTATAAAATATCAAAGCTGATCAAAAATATGTATGCTTTATAGGGTCGGGAACGGCTCCTTTGCTGTCTTGCAGACTTCTGACTGAAATTGTAATACCTTGAAGGGTATAAAAACCCAGTGCCTAGAGTACCATTCCTCACTATTCTTTATTTTCAAAGACATTCCTCTCTGAGTGTAATTTACGACTGCGCTTATTTGGCTGCATTTACATTTACTTAACGCTCTAATTCCCTCAGACTAATTTTGTATAATTTATCTAAGACTTCTCTGCACGGCGAGTTTCCATCCTCGAAGGCCGACACACCGACACAGTCATTTATCCCCGAAAAACCCGAAAACCCAGCCCGGCCAAAGTAAACTGGCAATTAGTGCTGGTGCCCCATCCTTTGCCACCACTAATTCGGCAAAGAGTTTTGCAACAAAAACTAATGACAACATTTTGTGTGACTCTTGTTCAAAATCCCACAGTGCAAGACATGATAAATTTGCAAAAATTACAAAATTTGGCCACGCTACAGCAGCAGCAACAGCAGCAGCAGCATCCGCATCCGCATCCGCATCATGGGCACCAGCATCCGCACCAGCATCAGCATCATCATCACCATCCCGCCACGGCCGCTGCACTGGCAAGTCTTCAAGGATTAGCTGCCTCCGTGTTCAATTCGCCGTTGAATCTCAGCGTGGGCGGTGACCCGGCGACCACAGGAGCTGCTACAGCAGCCACAGCAGGAGTGGGAGCAGGTTCGGGGACTGGAGTTGGAGGAGGAGGAGCCACATCCGCCTCACCCACCCTTAACGGCGGCAAGAGCAAAACGGCCAAGGGCGGCGGCAGCGGGAGCAGCAGCTCGGGCAACAACTCCGGGGGATCCGGCCAGAACTCCGGGACCAGCAGCTCCGCCCAGCAGCAACAGCAGCCGGATAATCCCAGCAGCAGCAGTTCGCCGCATCCCCTCAGCGCCTCGACGCTGGCCAATGTCCTGGCAGCGGCCACCGCCTCGCCCCCGCCCAGCCTGCAGGCGCCGCCGGCAAGCGCCCAGATGCCCCAGCTGATCCTGGCCTCCGGGCAGCTGGTGCAGGGCGTCCAGGGAGCCCAGCTGCTCATACCCACGGCCCAAGGTGAGTGAGTGCTGGGGGATAGTTGGGGTATCAATAACATAGTTGACTTGGCTTGACTTTTAGCGAGTCCTGGCAGAGTGGCGGAGTCGCGGGGCATTAGAGCCCATAAAGCGATTAGGGTAACTTCCAATTTCCTCTCTTTTGTGTTCGTGGAGAAAAGGATGCCAGGTAATCCTGTCAAAAAACAACCAAGACAAGAGAATATGTTTTGCTATTCGACAACCGCGAATAGGGGGGAAATACACACATGATTTTTAAGGATAGTTAGGATACTTAAAGGGGTGGATTTTCAAGTTGAGGGTCTTAAATTAGTTATATTTTATATATTTAATTATAAACCCTTCTTTTCTCCTTTCCAGGCATTGCCGTTCAGACCATTCTCACCATCCCAGTGAGCCCGCAGATTCCCACCACGGAGCAGTTCTTGCCCAATGCATTCGGAGCCTTCGCTAGCTACCAGCAGCAGCAGCGGGAGCAGCAACGTGAGCAGCAGCGGGACTTGCTGCCTCCCTCACTGGCCGCCCTGCAGCATGCCACCGCCCTGCCCCAGCTGGCCCAGACACCCACGAATTTACTCAAGCCCAATCTCTTCTCCACGGGCGTGCAGCAGCTCCTGACAGCCTTGCACCCGGAGCTCTTTGCCGCCGCAGCAGCCACGCATCAGCAGCAGCGAGAGCAACAGCAGCAGCAGCAGCAGGCGCAGCAGCATCAGCGGGAAAGGGAGCGTGAACGAGAACGAGAAAGAGAAAGGGAGCGGGAACGGGAACGAGAGCAGCACCTGGGCATTGGCCACCTGCCACACTCTCATCTGGCCGCCGATCTGAGGCGCTCGGCGGAGAGATCCCCGCCAGCAAGCTCGCCCACGGGCGGCAGTCCTGGACTGCCGGTCAAGGGACCACCACAGGCGCCACCCGGAGCCGCCTTCCTGCTGCAGCAGCAGCTGCACATCAAGCCAGAGACGCAGACGCACCTGCACCACCACCTGCAAACGCAGTCCTCTGCCGCAACGGTTTCCTCCTCGCTGCCCCAGATCAGCTTGAGGCATCCGGATGAGCTCACAGCCCCGCAGATGGAACTGAAACCGCTGGAGCTGAGTGCCAGCAGCTCACCGCCGGCACCGCCGCCGCGGCATCACTTCGGACACAGTATGCGGTCGCCCAAGCACAGTCCCCAGGGCAGGCCCACGTCCAGTGGCATGAATCTCAGCCAGCATCACGATCGGCACGAGAGGCTGGAGCGACTGGAGCGTCTGGATCGGCAGGAGCGACACGAGCGACGCTCGCATACGCCCACGGCGACGGCCACCCGGGCCAGTGTGTCGTCCAGCTCGGGCGGAGGTCACCTGGGAGGGAGCTTGGCCAGCGGCAGACTCTCGCCACCAGTCTCCCTGCCCTCCAGCTCGGCGGCCAACAGCATCAGCGACAGAGGCTACACATCCCCGCTGTTCCGCACGCACTCGCCCCAGGGTCATGCCCTCTCCTTGGGCGGATCTCCGCGTTTGGAACGGGATTACCTGGGCAATGGACCCAACTCCGGAGCGGCCACCTCGACCAGCAGTTGTGGGGCGCCATCGGCGGTGGCGAGCTCGAGTGCGGCGGCCAACGTACTTAGCAGCATCAACAGGTAAGTTAATTCGGATACTGGTCCTGGTTTGAGGTGTTTAGTAATCAATTCATTGCAGACTCAATGCCTCCAATGGCGAGCTGACCATCACCAAGTCTTTGGGAGCACCCACGGCCACGGCCACGAGAGCCTCGTCCGCCTCTCCCCGCGAGGATTCGCCAGGTCCTGGCCCATCCACGTCAGCCGGAGCCCTGATGCAGCCGCTCAAGCTGAGCCCCTCGTCGCGCAGCGAACCGCCGCACATGTCGCCCAATGGCAATGACAACGACAACGACCTGCTCATGGACTCTCCGAGTGAGTAAAGATCGATTCTTTCTTGTTTTTCTAATAGCTTGAAGAAGGGATGCAAACTGAACTTGTTACTAACCTTACAAAATTAATTAAAATTCGAATTTCTACTAGCAAAAAATATCCATAAACTACAAATAAAACCCCTTATTATACTCCAGAATAAATCAACCCTTTCAATCGGTTTGCATTCCAACTTTAAAGCACCCAAGTTATCCTTAGCGTAGCATTAATTTCACACACAAATTCCCCAAAACTGTTCTAAGCATCCTTCAGCTGGCTTAATGATCCCAATAAGCCGGAGGCCCGAAATTCGAGTGCTCTTTCCGCAAATGTACATGTATAATTGGGGTCCCGGGCAGCGGCCTGATGATGATTTGATATTTTAAGAGCGGCACTCGTGTGCAACACGGCGTATGCGTGATATGTGTATATATGTATGTTCACAAAGGCGAGGGCGAGGAATGAACTTTTTGGCCAACATTAATTAACGAAATTTCCAGCGAAAGGCAACTTTTCAGGCAATGCCAAAAGCCCTAACAACTTGACTGCACTTTATGTAATTTTGCAAAAGAAAATCAACTAGAAGCTCTGAACATCCTCCTCAGGAATGATATACTCCGCGTCCGTCTGTCGCCGTGTGTGCGAAAAGTTTCGCCGTGCATTTACACGACTTCTCGAGACGCAGCCGAAGGATTCATAATTGATGCAGACTTCCAGTGCGGGGGTCGTCCTGGCCGGGCTCCCAGTTCGGGTTCAGGGGCTTAGGTGAGCAGCTAAACAAAACTTGGCCGAGTGCAGTGTATGCCCCCGAAAGTTGAGAGATGTCAACCGAAAGTGTTGGGCAAATTAGCAGCGGCGTTGACGTTGTCACGCTTCGCATCTGCTCCGGGATTGGATTAGGTTTTGGGGCCATGACGGCAGCCGGGGATCGAGCCATGTCATCCGTCCTGATGGGATTAGCCCAGGGCGGATTATGGGCACTAAGACACCCCGGCAGAGTGGGAGTCTCATCTCACTCTCTCTCTCTCTCTCTTGTTTGAGCATTTTGAATTGATTAGATTCCTCCCCGCTCGACAGGCCTTAATTGAAACTTTCGGATGCATTAAAAATGCAATCAGCACAAGCCCGGCCAACGACAAGAAATCAAGGCAAAGCCCCCAGAGCAGCAGCCATTAGAGGAGCTTCCGAGCAGAGTCATCAGGATGAGATGAGGCTGCCACCTAGAGCTGCAGCACCAGCAGCAGTCTCGATTGCCACATCTCGGATCGTTTGCGCATACAAATTGCAGACAATATGCGGCTTAATTACTACTAATTGATGCATACAAAAACTTAAGATGTCTTCCGCATTTAATGACATATTTCAAACGCTGCAGCAGCAGCAGCAACAACAACCGAGGCAAACAAAGCCAGCGAGCTGCGACGACAGCTTGAGTTACGGCCCGGCGAAGGATGCTGCCACATCCGGTGGCTCCTCTGGCTCCTCCTCGTCTCAATCCGTTCTCGCATCTTAATTACCGCCAAAGCACAAGGCTGCTGCTGCTGCTGCTGAGTTGCATCGAGTTGTTGCTGCCGGATCCGGGACCCTTGTCGTTCCCTCCTTGCATATCATTAATAAATAAATCAAAATTCTGCGCCAGTAGTTTGCATCCTTCGGCATCCCCTGGCATCCTCTAACATCCTTGCCTTGCCTTGCAGCAAAAACAAATTAGGCAGATAAAAGCCGTGAGTTTCGCACCTGCCTAATAGACAAGAACAACTTGTCCCGGCAAAGTGTCTTCCGCGTGCTTTATCACTTTACCTGCAATGCAACGCGCTGCCATAATATAATGTTTTGCCATTACCGCAATTAGCTGTAATTAAGACCACGACAGGGCAGCAATTTACGGTGTCGTTTTCATTGTTAATTACTCGGGGGAGCTAGGCCAATTTCCACATTTATTAGTTAGACTTAAGTGTGTACTTGAAGCTGTCAGCCAGGGGATTATCCACTAATCGAATGTCTGTCTCTGTTTCCTTTTCGTTTAGATGAACCCACCATCAATCAGGCCACCACCAATGTGGTGGACGGCATCGATCTGGACGAGATCAAGGAGTTCGCCAAGGCCTTCAAGCTGCGCCGCCTGTCGCTGGGCCTCACCCAGACTCAGGTGGGCCAGGCGCTGTCGGTGACCGAGGGACCCGCCTACAGCCAGAGTGCCATTTGCAGGTGAGATATGCATGGACGAGATGGGGTTTTAAATAATGAAATATGATGTATGATTAGAGGATACCCGACGTATATCCACAGATATTTTATGGAAGTATTTCACTAATTAAATTCATTAAATCCTCAGAGGGTTTGAGCTCAAGATAAAACTATAGTCAGACTGCATATAAGACAAAGCTTTAAATTTATTAGCAACAGCTTTTATCTTTCAAAATAAGCCATTCTTCATCAGAATCTATAGAATATAGGATACTTTATCGGATACTTTTCCCCCTTTTAGCCAATATGTTTCATTATATTTTATCAACAATATTTTTTGCTTAAGTCCACATATTTATGTTTCCCTCATTTGTTTTTCGTAAACTTCTGGAACCAATTTTTCGTAGAGTGCCAGGACATTTTCCAACAAAGCTAACAAAAAAAAATAAATAAAAATGCTAACTAAATTAACCACGAAAAACAGACAACAAACCAAGTTAAATGCTAAATTAATTTTATTTCTTTTATTTGTTTATTTATTTTCGATTCAAACGCCAACTCTATCTAACTCTCTCTCTCTCAACATCGAATGTCGAATGCCAACCAATCGAATGCCACCACCGAACTATCGAATATGTCCTGTTGAACCAACTATCGAATGCAAGCAGTGCACTCGCTGCGCAGATGTACGCCGCTCAACTGTCAACGCAGCAGCAGAACATGTATGTGTGCCTCTGTTTGGCTGTGTGTTGTGTGTGGGTGGTGTGTGTGTGGTGTGTGTATGGTGTGTGTGTGTGTGGTGTGTGTGTGTCCAAGAGAAACCTAACTAAAGTGCAAGGCTCATTAACCTGTTCATTTCGCCATGTATTTCTTTTGTTTCACGTTTAATTTGCACGAATGCGCTTCCCCGAATTGGCCCAGGGCATTGCCAATGAGCAAAGTTTTTAGCGGCTCAGCAGAAACGAAATGAAATGAAAGAAAGATCGTACCCAAAAAAACCGAGAATGAATGCTAATTGACAATGTCCTGGCACTTTAGTTACGTTTCTTTTGTTGACGTTATTAACCATCGAGAGAGAGCCGCGTTTCTAATCCCCTAAAAACCACTCCCCAACCGCAGGTTCGAGAAGCTGGACATCACACCAAAGAGCGCACAGAAGATCAAGCCTGTGCTGGAGCGCTGGATGAAGGAGGCCGAAGAGAGGTGAGAGTATGGAGGCGATTCCACGCGACGTCTAGCCAACTCAAGATAGACCTTACTGACTGTATTTTTCTCTCTGGTTTTTAGCCACTGGAACCGCTACAAGTCGGGGCAGAACCACCTTACCGACTACATAGGCGTGGAGCCCTCCAAGAAGCGCAAGCGCCGCACTTCGTTCACCCCGCAGGCCCTGGAGCTGCTGAATGCGCACTTTGAGCGGAATACGCATCCTTCGGGTGAGTGGTAACTTTCAGTTACAACGAAGCCAGGGTATCAGAGCAAACTAAGTAACTATATCCTCCCTGAAACAGGCACGGAGATCACTGGACTGGCGCACCAGCTGGGCTACGAGCGGGAGGTGATCCGGATTTGGTTCTGCAACAAGCGGCAGGCCCTCAAGAACACCGTTCGCATGATGTCCAAGGGCATGGTCTAGGGCCAGGATACCCTGTAAATAGCTGGCTGAAGTGTACATAGCTAGGTGCTTAAGTGTGTGTGTGTGTCTCTGGAGTGTGTGTGTATGCGAGTGTATTACAGTGTGATAGTTGTAAAACACCCTAGAATTTAGCAGTTAGGCCATGTAAAGTAATACTGTGTGTCATAGCATTTACAAAGGACATCGGCTTACCAAGCGAACCACAAGAACCCGAGACCCAAGAGCCCAATCCCATTGAATACGTAGCCATTAAGTAATTACTTAACACTTATCATATCCCAAATAGCCTAAAAGTAGTCTAAAGTCTAATGTCTAAAGTCTAAAGTCTAATGTCCCTCCCAAGGCAGACTTGTGCAGTTTTAGGCCAAATTTTATCACATTGATGTGCCATTCCAAGCGAAACCTATACAAAAGCATAACGAAAGAGGACATAACACATAACAAATTAAATACTAAATGTTTAACACCATTCAAACCAAAACTGCATAAAGAAATCGATCTAAGAAATTCATAGAGCTCGTAAGTTGAGAATAAAAAAATATTTGCATTTAATGCGTTGGCTAAACTTGTATACTGAAACGAATCTGATTTCAACCATTCATAAAACAAATTATAATCCTAGCAATTAGCCAGTTCGAAAACTAAGAAAATTCTATATGGTAGCCCCTCAAAAAGAACAAAAGAAAAGCAAGACAGTGTGTTTAGAATAAGCAACTTTATGTAGCAATTTAAAAGACAAAAAAAATCATGAATGAAAAGAAACAATATTTAAACTACGAAATTTAAATGGTACATAGCAACAAAACAGCTACAACTGAACAAAAATATTTAAATGATTGTAATAAAAAAAAACTATTTAAAAAATTAAAGCATACCGTGGACTTATTTTAATATTTTGGCAATATCACAAGGGGGAAAACAGCGGGGATTCATAAGTATAAATCAAGGGGATGTACGACCTTCGTGGCATTATATTAAATGTAATTTTAATAGTAAATAACTATGGCAAGAGACGGCTTAGCTCTTAGTTTAATAATCAGAATCATCAGTCACTGAGCATGACCTCCAGGTTCTTTTGCTTCTGCCAAACGCGGTACTCAATAAGGCCGTATCTGCGGGAATATAATATATAAAATATATTATTTAATTCCATATTCAAACTGCAAACTCACCCCACGCAGCCCACCAGCATAACGGCCATCAGAATCACTAGTTTCGTGGAAGTGCAAAGCTGCGAGCTTATGACATAGCCAATGACCGAACCCGTGCTCTCCCACAGCCGAAAGTTGCTATAAGCGGCTATCAGGTGATTCGGGAACAGGATGCCATAGAAAGCTTTAAAGTAGGGAAAATATCAAGCTAAAAGCTCCACAAGCTGGGCTCAAGTTTGCTCTTACCGTTGACCACAACCAGCCAGACGCCATCGCAGATGCCCCAAACGGCGGCAAAGGTGCAGTACCTCAGATAGTCACCCTCCCGCGCCTCCCAGCCGTACATGTAAACGAGCAGGCAGATGTTGAGCACCGCACAGAGGCCGGCCAGGGTGACACGTCCAATACGCTCCACCAGGGCTCCCGCAATGCCCGCAGCCACTGCATTCGCCACTCCAAAGCAAATCATAGCGAAGCCAATCCGGGAGATGCCCCAGCCGCAGGCCACAAAGGAGCGGGTAAAGTCCACCGCCAGGAAGGCCTCCTCCAAGCCAATGAACATGGTGATGGGCAGCATCAGGATCTGGCGACGCTTTCGCAGTAGATTGATTGTGACCGTAAGCAGCTTCAGGCCAGACATGCCATCGCCAGTGTCCCCACGCTTCATGCCATAGCTGTAGGGGATTACACGAAGATAATTAGAGTTTACAGAGTGGGTTATACCCTGACCTACTCACCGCTTGAGCGAGCTCACGCCGAAGATCATCAGAGCCACGGCCGCTGCCATGCAGGCCAGAAAGATGGAGTTGAGCAACTGAATCTGCTCCGGAGCTGGAGGCACCAAATTAGGATTAGCCTCGGCCCCTACACCCGGACAGAAGCGGGCTCCACACAGCTCGGCCACCCGGCTCCTCTCCAGCTCCAGATTCAGACTCTCATTCGCTGGCGACTGGCTGGCCGGAGCACTCAGCGTGAGCACCGAGGAGGAGATCAGGTTGCCCCACACCTGGGCCATCTGGTAGAAGATGAAAAACAGCCCAAAGAACCGCACAGTGTTGACATCCTTGCGCGACCTGTTGCCCCGCACCTGGGTGAGGGCTTCTGACACTGTGGAGAGGTACGTGCACTTGGAGCACCACAGTGGGCCGCCACCAAAGCCCACCATGAGGGCGGCCGGGATCAGGGTCTCGAAGCGGGGATAGAACTGGGCGGCGATGTAGGGCATGTAGGCGAACAGGGCCAAAGCCATGGTCAGCCGGCAGCCGAACCAACTGTTGATGGAATCAGACAAAAGAGAGAGAGAGAGAGAGAAAGGTGGGTGAGTGGCAAGTGGCAAGTGGCACATGCTTAGCAGGCGGTCATTTATTTCGGGGCCCAAGGCCATAAATCTAAATAAATCGAGTTAACTGATTAAAGTTGCCTGCGCCAGCAGTTCGTGCCTCGAATAAGCCAAGTGAAGCGGCGCCGTCGCTATAAATTAGCGATTTGTTTAAATGTCAGAGGGAGTCCGCCCCCGAATTGGGAATAGGGATAGGTTCGGGCATAGGGATAGCAGGATAGCTGGATACCGGGAAGGGGACTCTAATCCAAGGACTTCCTGTTGACATTTTTACAGCCAAATGCGCTCGAAGTCACACACACACACCCAGGACTCCTTTCAGAGGGGGCGTCGTCTTCCATGCTGACTGCGCTTTCGGCATGTTGTCACATCTGCATAAAACCGCCATAAAAAACGCCGCCAGACAATCACCAAAACTTTTATGGCATGCCACACGTCTACGCGCCGAGCTTCACCCTCTCGCGAGACAAAAGGCAAAGCGTCGAAACAAAAATTGGCAATTAAGCTGAGAGGCAGCACTCTAGAGCGGTTGCCTTTATTATATGCATCGAAGCTATACATCTTGCTAGCTGCAACTTTTCCTGGTTTAAAATACAAATACCCGTCATTATTTTCTCTTTAGAAACAATAATTCTGAAAGGATTTCCCCCATGACCCAAAAGTTTCTGTCGCTTTCTACGGGGTTTCGAGGGAGAGAAGTAGAGAGACACTTTTATTTAGAGTAATTTTAGTTTTAACAAGAAAGGAAGCTAACTTAATATGAATAAATCTAAAGAACATTTAATAAACCCTCTTAAATATCTCCGACAAAATCCATTTCCCATTTGCTTAAAAGTTCTGTGGATAATCCATACCAAAAAATTCTTTATCGAAAAACTTTGCCAGTGTCAGTGTCAGTGTCAGCCATTTTCCGGCATCTAAAATAGCAAGGAGAAAACTCAGTTGAGCACTCACCTAATCACGGTCATGGGCAGGAAGATGTTGGACAGGATGAGGGAGCCGTAGATGACCGCCAGGGTGGTGGTGCCCAGGGCCTTGTCCGCATTCACCGAGCTCTGCAGATTCGACGTGCCGTGGAAGGCTGTGAAATGTATCATGAAGGCCAGGCCTATCACGACCACGTTTTTGGTGATAATGAAGCGCTCTCGCGGCTCATATTGCCGCTGATTGACTTTGTTGTCGCCACTTGGCCCAATAGCTTCTGCTCCTCCGGGTCCGGCCGCGGGTCTGGGTGCCATGGCAGTTCCATTGCCATTGATGGTGCCATGTGCAACACTGTGCTCCAGTGCCAGCTCCTCGTTGTTGGTGTCCGACGAGTCACTCGGGTAAACCATGTTCGGTCTGGGCGCTGTGGCGAGTGTGGAGTCTGTGTGGCGGCGGGGTCTCTGGGGTCAGCGGGCCCTGAAAGGAAACAATTGCTCTCTCTCGTTTGGTATTCTGTTGGCAACATCGAGATGAATGCAGGCGCTTTGTGGGGAGGAAGTGGGCGGATGTGGGAGGAAGTGAGAGGAAGTGGGCGGATGTGGGCGGATGTGGGCATTGTGGTGGTGGCTTCCTCTTAGCTGGCGTTTTAAAGGCCGAAAACTTGCTAGATATGGTAATGTGCGGCAAAGTAACAGCAAATGGTGCATCCTAATAATGTGGCTTTAATAATGTAGAAATTCAGCTCATTTTAATACTTTATTTTGGTATAAACATCAAGCGAATTTAAAACAGTTCTAGCTTATAAAAAGAGATACCTTTGTGTATTTATTTACTATATAATTTATATACTTTAATTGCTTCAAGAAGGAGAACTAAATACTTCAGTAATTTTAGGTTTTCCATGTGACATAACCCATTTAATTTATTTACTAATTAAAGTGTGTGTCCTGCTCTTGACTTTTCTATTAAATGTTTGTAAATTTGCTAAATTAATGGCCAAATATTATACGTAAACCAAGCTCTGGTACAAATTGGCTGTAAAGAAGGGGAAGTGTGGCTTATGCAGTACAACGATTTGCTAACAACTTGCATAACAATAGATGGTCTAAACCCTAACAATGAAATTCAGGCCTAATTCCCTTATTGAGTCATTCACTGCAGACCATTTACGAATGCATGTTGGACACAATCATTAACAATTTAAATGCCAAACAATAGAAAGAAGAACCTTTGTTAAAAGCCATAGTTTAGTGAGTGGCACAGAGCAACCCAGGTTGTATATATCATTAAAACCTAAAGTATTCCTAGTGTGCAACCTCTTAAAATCCATCAAAGGGGTATTTAATGGTCGATACCCCTTATAAGCTTTACCAAACCCAATCGATATGTTTAATCTCTTGGCCCAAAACCTGCATAGGGGCCCTTAGAGACAATGCCTGGGCCTATGCCTAATTGAAATTGCATTTTGTGGGCTGCAGCTGAAGACCTGGATTACTTACCGATGAAGGCCTGGCAACGATTTCGAATTCAACACTTTTATGGCAATGCCTAACCCATTCGGGCTGAAAGTCGAGTCCTTGTACAAGGGCCCCCCGTGGCTAGGGCTGCTCTCTCAACTTCACAGGATCAGCTTTAAGTTATTCATATCGCTTCCCCTGTCTTGGCCATACATATTCGGGGCTTTGGGTCTCGTTTTTCGGGCAATAAGCCTGCTCGTGCTGCCACGCCTTCACACACACACGCACACACACGCATCTTCAAGGACACTGGGGGAAACTCATAATCCTTTGGGCTGCCTCACAGCACGAACTCCGTCTGGCAGCCACAATTTATGCCCGTCTACGCCCCGAAATCGGCGTAAAGCGATTCTGCGACTCTGTTTGCATTTGATTTGGGGCCGTGCCACAGCGACACTTTATGAAATTTTACACCTTTGATACAAAGTTAAAGGTCTGTTTGCCAACTTCTGAGTGGCTTCACACCGGCTTCCCTTACCCCATATACCCATCTCTACCTTTGTCTTTGTCCCTGTCTTGATTTAATGTAAATCGCTGGCTGTACACAAACCGATTGAAATGTTAACCCCACGCCTGGGGGCCTCAAGTGGAAATTGATTTTGTATACCTGGTAGCGCCTCGCGGAGCGTGACCGAATTAATTGCCCAAAGTTGAGTTCCTCATTAGCCCAACCACCGATTTTAATGGGCTTTCCATTCGATTTGTGGGCCCAAATCGGCTTTAAAGACCCCCCCTTCTGCCTGCCAGACTGTGCATATTCCTCATACGCAGTGTGGGCCGAGTGCCAGTAAGCCTTGTGGCATGCATTGATAATTGGCCAGTGCCGAGTGGCTAGTTGCAAGTGGCAACTAGCAGGCAGCAAGTGGGTATAGCAGCTCAACATTAATCAAATTCCAGCCAGAGAAACGGCACATATGCAGGCCTTCACCAAGGAACAAATCGTTTTTATCAACCGGAGAACAGACAGGGAAATGTATGGGAGTTTTAAAGCGTGAAAGCAGGTCCCATTAAAACGGACAGCAGCTCAAAGGCCACCGGGAAGAAGGAGGTGTTTCTGCCTATTGGAGCTTCAATAGGAAACCCAACCCAGTGGACGGGTCAACGAGGAGCATCATCGTTCATCATCTAAATGAAAATCTGGCATAATCATCAAAATGGGCGCTACCGAAATGGCCGGCCATTTGTTTTTTATGCACAACACAGCCGCCGGTCCCCTTTCACACTCCACTCGACACTCCCCGGCCAAGGCAAGGAGCTCTAGGACATCGGGACATGACGATGGCTCGTTAAAGAGCATTCCGGCTTTACATAAAATGCCCAAACAGAGTCCACTGGGCTGGGCCTGATAACATAACGCTTCCCGGCGAGGCTTGAATTCAGCTTTATGTGGTTGACCAGTAATTTAGTTAAATTATTGCCTCGCAGATCACAGAGAGACAAACAGACAGACAGGCAGTCGGCGAAGTACTTTGTCAGTTGCCAGTTTGGGAGAAGCTGGGAAAGTGTTGCGGAATTATTTAGATGGGATTCGGATAGATGCTAGCCCATAAATCTCCCATTCAAAACTTCAATTTGTATTCCCTCAACTTTGTTTTACATTTGTTTAGATTTGATAAATCGACTCTGGCACATGTTGAGGTTCTTGTTTACACAAAAAAGGAGCAGCATTGAAAACACCTTTCGTTTTCGTCCTTTCCCTTTCGCCCACACGAACTAATCAATCACTGCCCGCAAAAAAAAAAAAAGAAAAAAGGGAATAGGGACTGGTGAAGGGTCCTGCGTATGTGGGCCAAACAAAAAGATTGACTTATGGCGCTGACACACAGCAAATAAATTCGACAGAATCCGAATTTGAGTGCGAGTTGCCGGAGCAAGTCCTGGCCGGAATAACTTGGCACTTAGCCGCACATGTTGTTGGCCCCCGTCAGGGCCTAATGTCCCGCCATTAACTTTAGATCAATTATGTAGTGGCGACTCTGGAGTTTTGCCTGTTAATTAGGCAGCAAGCCGGCCGAGAAGCCCAAATGAGTGGCGATTGTATAGGGGAAAAATCATCTAACCGCAGGCAGCAGTTTTCGAATTCGTTAAGCCTTGACTTCCTGTGTAACTCTAGAAAAATATGCTATATATCCATGATAATAGGTTGGCCTTTATTGATTGGTATATTTGAAAAACATCCTAGCAAAGGTTGTTTTAGTAAATAAAAATAAGAAATTAATATATTTTTCAAGGGTAAAGTCAATTAAGACTTCGCAAAGTAAACTATTCTCCTGAAAAAGGTTGAAAAACGAAAATTCTCAGCAGATTTTTACTCAATTTTGAGCAAAATCCTGGCTTTTCTGACCACTTCCATGGCCATGCTTCCTTTCAACCCACCAAAAATCGAAATATAAGGTTATGGGTTAGGACTGGACCAAATCAAATCAGCGTCATAAAACTGAAAGCAAAACCAAAGGCGACAAACGACCGCGAGAACAATTGCAGTGACGAGCGCCAGATCAGGCTGCACATGTGCTTTGACTCGATGCTGTCGTAAACTATTTGATTGTCCCGCTAGGAAAACAATGGCTTTGACAGCACAGCACCTGGCCTTTATGGCGCCTCGACAAAAAAAAAAGGGGTTAACAATACGCGCAGGCACAACTTCCTGCATCCTTTGAGCAGGATTCCCAGAATGCAACAAAGCAGATGAAATTAAAGTGCACCGTGCGAGATAAAGCCATATATGGCTTGATTCCAAAAATGAAATACAGTATTAATGCCAGGGTTCCGCTAAAGACACATAAATCTGGAGTACCGCAGGGCAGGAAATATATTTTATGGGCCAAGCAGGAGAGCTTGTTTTATGGCCCCTCCTGCTGAATCCTAGCTAGATTCCCAGAACAAAATATTAAATTAATAAAAACTGCTGCATTACGCAGCGAGATAGAGAGAGAGAGATGTGTGTGGATAATGTAAAGGAGCATGAGTGTAATACGAGAGAGGCTTCTACCTGGAAGGGATTGCGAAATCCTGGCAGTGAATTGAATTCATGCTAAAGTCAAAACAATGGAGTGCGGAATTGGACCATAAGCCAGCCTGCCGATGATCGCTGATGATGTAAAACAGCTTTAAAGCACTCACTCACCGCCGACAGGCAGACAGAAATCAATTCAGTCGGCCGTCTCTCGTAAATTCATAACGTAATCAGGGCCAATAAGTGCGGGTATTTTATGCCGGCGAATCCTTACCACCACCGTCTGCCACTGCCGCTTCCGGTGGCACAGTGCCCTTCGACGCGACGCCGGCCTTTATGCGGACGAGTGCGTCAAAAGTTTGGCCTAAAATTCGATGCCGGGGCCATATAAAAATAAGCACAGCGCGCGTAATGCAAACGTAAACGTTTTCATTACTCCAGCGGAAGTTCGGGGCCAATAAAAATGACAATAATAACAGCGGAGTCGCCTCCTGCTCCCCCACCGAATGCGAATACATATGTATGTATATACGACCCTGTTCAATCAGATCATTCCTACTTTCACTTTAATGCCTTAACAGTGGCAGTCTTGCTCTGTGATTTCAGCTGTTAAAAATTCCCTCTGTTACTAAAGCGACTTGCTAACAGGTTAAGAGAGCGACTCTGTTAGGCATTGCACTGTAGCTGACATCCTGCTGATAAGGATATTGAGGCATCCATCAGGTTGATTGATTGGGTCAACTCAATGAGATAAACGAGAAAATTTAGACGGGACACTGGGAGAGATGGGAAATAAATATGCGTCTTATAATTGGCAAATTTTCCATTTTACGGTAGTAAAAGGGAGCTGACACGGAGAGAAATCACAAGAAACCTTGATTTTTACTAAAAACTATATTTAATTGATAGTTGTTAATAGGTACATACAGTTTTATATGGTTATACAACCTTAATTAAAGAAAAATAAATATTTAAAACCCTTAAACAAATTGTCAAAGATTAATTTGCTTAAATTGATGGTTTAAAATGCTTCAAAATCAATTTTAAATTAAATTTGAACACACTAAACGAGCCAAATATTGCATTTTCTTGACATAAAGTCAACAAAACTAGCCCTACAAATATTTTATATTCTTCTAGAACCCCATGCAGCTCAAACATACACCCAAAATAAAGCAAATGTTTGTCCAGTTTTAATGCTAATTTTTCCTCCGTGTTCTCCTGTTGTTATTGCATAAGTTTTGATCCTGGCCAAAGCAGATGCGTTGCAACATTGTAAGCCACATCTATGTATGCAGCTGGCTGAAAGTTTCGTCGCCTTCGAAGCTCGCAACTAATTTTCGCACACTTTACAGCCGAACAGAGGCAGAGGCAACAATGTACGAAGAGCCGCAAGGACCAAGGGCGGAGGAGCAGGCGGTGCACTCATAACTAGCAACTCTATGCGCAGCTGAAGACGAAGCCCAAGCCCAAGTGCACGGAAACGGAAATGAAGTGGGCACACCCACACACCAAACACCGCACACACAACGCACAGGTGGTGGTGGTGTGGCCAATAACTTTCAGGTGCGGCTAAATGTCATCTCGTGACAGGCCGCCCTTTCAGTGCAAGCTTACTTTGCAATCTTTAAATATTTATTCACTTTCCGATGGCAGAACTCTTGGGACGTTGAGTTTGCCGCTCATTTCCGCTCTAACGCCCCGTTTTGCGCCCGTTTCCGCTTTGCCGCTCGCCGAGAGAGGAGCGAGGCAGTGCGTTTCCGTTTTTCGTTTTCCATGCGCTTACTGCCCTTCATAAGTGTGTGTTTGTGCACTTGTTGCTGTACTCGATTTTCCACTTTTCCGGCTGTTGTATTCGAGGGCAAGTGCTTAACTTTGTAATCGAGTGTAAATAGTTCGTTTTTTCGACAGAGTTTTTGTCGCAATATTTCACTACATTTTGCAGCCTGAATAGAGGCAAAGCTCTGGCTGCTTGACATTCACAATCAAAAAAGATTTAAGCTTCGGCTTTGCCTTTTCACATCGTTAGTCTTTGAATGGATCTTCTGTCATATTTCTGACACACCTTTGAAAAAGTCTAATTTGCATGACATGAACCATAATTCTTTAAAGCTTACTTCCGTTCCACCTTTGTTATATAAAATGAATTAAGAACAATGAAAATGATTTCGTTTTAGAAGGGATTTACGTTTGAGAGTCAATGTCAAACTGTATAGTTTTGCTTGGGCAAACTTAAAGACGCGGAAGGCACTACTACATTACATACAAATTATTACCCCCTTTAATCAAATATTCCTTGCGTGCAGAAATCCCAGCTAATCTCGATGCCATTTTCTCTCATTTCCCCGAGGAAAATTCCAATTAATAATGAAGTTTGCCCCGGCAAAAACCAAATGCCAATAAGCAGACACCACAAGTAATGGTTATAAATGAGCCAATGCAAGTTCTAGCTCGGTTCATGCCACCCTTCGATTCCGTTCGATTCGGTTCGGGATTAATGGTAAAATATGCAGCGATCGACATGAATGGCATGCAAATCCGAGTGTGGGAAGTGCCGCCCTTGCCGGCATTTGATGATGCAATTTACTCTGCGATTTCCAGCACCCAGAACTCCAGCACTCTCACGATTCGCTGGGCAGGCTAAACACGACATTACGACTCCAGCTCGTTTGCAAATGCAATTTGTGCTCCACGGCTGCTGCTGCTGCTGCTGGTGCCGTCCCAGTGACAGTTTCACTCACCATAATTTATTTAATACACAAAAGCATAACATAAATATCTGGCACATGCTGCCGGCCGCTGAAAGCCCAGATGAGGAGGGGACTTGGCAGGGAGAGGTCACAGTGTCTGGCAGCCCAGAACCATCCCTGACCTGACCCTCCTCCACCCACCTACGCCCATGCATCATGTGTGCTAGTGTTTTTCCGCAGCCACAATTTTCCTCTTTGGCTGCGCATTTTAATAAGTTTTCCGGCAAAAGAAACGACTGGCAAAGCAGAGGATGGCCAGGCACCATTTAAAACGGGCTAATGCAGTTTTATATTTCTTAATTATTCACATTTATTAAGTTACTTTTTTACGATTACGGGAAGTAAAGCAAAAACGCTGCAACAAATATGCAACAACTGGAAAAAACTACAAGGTCTGTCTCCCATACATATTTTTGTTTCAACTTTTCGTTGGAAATACTTTCACAAAAATCGATTTCTAATTAAGCTTGGCAAGTGAAAAAGTAATTAGAGGCTGGTCACTTAAAGCCCCATAAATTATTTTCTCGCCCCTAATTCGATTCCTGGCCAAGGAGTCCCACTTAAGATAAACTTTTTATGTCCATTTGCCTTTTACTTCGCCCCTCACAATCACATTTCAATTAACATAAAATCTGCGTATACCCATGGACTCTGTTTTCCATTCAATATTTTTCCCGTTCGAGAATAAGTTCCGCCTCCGGTTTGAGTTTAATTTGTGGAAAATGTTTAACCAGCGCGGCCAACGGAAAACTTTCTCGGATATCGAACTGCGAATGAAAGCCAATGTGTGCGCCAATGAAATGTGGTTAATTAATGTCCAAGGCGAACCATGTCCTGCAGGACAGCGTCACACAAAAGGGGAATAATTAATTAAAATTTCATATCATTGTCTCTGCCTCACAATGGGCGCGGAAAATAAAAGGGAAATCCCGATGCTCGATAAAGACTCCTTGCATTTTCCTCATTACGTGGCAGTTGATATTTAAAAATGTGTTTTATTTAATGTAAGCCTATCTATCACATTCTGAATCAGACTTTGCATTAATTACAAAATAACAGAAAACACACACAAGGCTTTTACAACGGGTTTACACTTTCAGGTTTTTCGTTAATGAACCATTTTGGGCATCTCTTAGTCGTGACACAAAATAAACGTACACATGGCTGATTAAATTATTTATTACACCTGTTTTTTTATGATAATATTTGATGGTTAAATTTTGCGTATTGACTGTTCACTTCATGACTTTTAATTAAGTTTCGTGCTGAGTTTTTTTTACTGATAGGCCTGCTGTGAAAAATGAATGCAAATGCAGGAGCATTTCCTGCATTTTTGCCGTGAAAAAGTGCAGTTATTTCACCAAATGTCACCGAGTTTTTACCTGCAGAAGGAATTTAATTTACACGGACAGTGGAGTTCTTCACGCACTTTTAGCTGTCGGCGGTTGGTGATTTTTGAAATATTAAAATTTGATTTTTGAAGGGCACGAAGTGAACCGCATACGGGCGCAATTAAAACTAAACTAAAATCTCGAACGGCTGACTTCTAAATATGAAATGGAATGGAAATGAAATGAATGCGACAGCGGCAACAGGTTTGAGCGCTCCGCACTCGGTTTGATGCCGATGGATTTGCATAATTCCGACATTCAGATGTTTCCGATCCCGCCAATATTGGCTATAGTATTTATTTATTTTTTTTATTGCAGCCTTACAAGAAACGTGACGCCGGCGGAGGCGTGTCAAGGTTCTAATTCTGCGGTTCACCACCAACTGCGATGGCCCCTTCGCCCGGCAGATATTCGTTAATTATTATTAATCATACGCCGTGTTGGCGGTTGACTCTTCACTTGATCACTGATTCACTTGTACCTCGGCGGGCATTCAATTATCGAACAAACTCGTTTGCATGCTGTCGAGGAAGTGTAATGAACGCCAAACACTGTCGACTCTGGCAATTTAGATAGTCGCTTGTCTTTAAACAGATACATTAATTAACTTTCCCTCGGCCCGTGGAGTGTGTCTGTCGAGTGTTTAACAGCAAGTGCCTCTGACAGGCGTAATAAACGGAGATCACAACTGAACTGGCAATGCAACGAACCCGCGATAAGTGATAAGAATCAAGGGAAAATGGTTCAATCCATTTGAATAAATTGTATTGAAATTATAGATATTGTAATCACGAAGAAAATATATATAAAATCGTTTTATATATCGAAATAAATGAAAATAAACTCCCAAAAAATCGTTATTCAATAACAAAGCCTTAGTTAGCTATCGATACTTCTTGCCACCCCTACTCTCGCTTCAATTACGTTGAATTTGTTGCCAAGATAAGGTTAGATAACAGAAAAAGGTGCTGTAGAAAAGATACAATTTGACAAACATTGCCAGAAACAAATCACAGAAAAAGCAGATAAAGATTGAGTAACATTGAAAGAAATTGACACAAATAAACAGCATCAAGTTGCGTCGATTTTAGTGCAACTTTGATCGATTCTGATGCCACCTCAACCGCAGTCTGTCAATTAGTTGATCCCCAAATTGGAATGGAATGAGTGCGAATTCAGATAATCGGGGAAGTTCAACAGGTAAATTCCCCCTGGTGCGTCACCACCAACTAAAACAGGTTTAAAGTCTGTTTTTGTTTACACTGACGCTTGTGCGCTCCCTGCAAGCCACTGAGCAAGTGATTCACTTGATTTTAAATTGGCCAGCTTCAGTGGCAGATTGGGTTTCGAGTGCGACTACAAGCGTTTTGCATAAGCCGCTTATGTGCTCGAACCCCGCCGGAGAGAGAGAACCAAAATCCAAACATCAATTCGGTTTGCGGTCCCATGGCGCTCGTGGCTATGTTTCCAAGTACGATTACTCCCATCACGTACTCGAGCTGGACTCCAGCTGCCCCACCTTTCACCAGACGAATCACAAATCTCAAATCGCAAATCTGGCTCAGGGTCACCTATTCTGATCCGATTTCGCCGCCTCTGAGTTGACACTTTTGCCATCTAAATTACAATATATATATGTGGAGCACGTCATTAGCTGTCAAGTGGAGTAAATGGGCTCTCAATATATCTCGATTCGTGCGGCCATTGACACTGATGCTGCAGCATGAAATGCCATTTTGCTGACATGTCTTGTATCAAATTATTGCATAGACAAGTGTCTACTTTTCTGTAATTTAAACATAAATTTCAACCTATTTTCGTTGACCCATTCAATTTCACCAAATAAAAAATGTCAAATCAATTATTTACCTACCTTAAATATGATATAAATACAATACCAAATATCACTACTTATTATTATAATTTCTTTTCGAATTTAGACAAATACAAATAGATTTAGCCACAATTATTTGCTAATAATTAACATGAAACTCTGCCCAAAATCGCTGAACAATTAAAATGCTCATTCCAATATCGCTGCAATTAAAATATTTACAAACTAAATTCTGGGAATCAATATTATGTTGTTGCAGCTGTTTATTCGCTGCAAGCATTTATCCGGTTCAACAGAATCATTAAATCGGGCTTATGTTTTATTTTCAAATCATTTGCATTCCAACTACTTGCAGGTGTTTATTTTGTGCCTCATTAAACTAATTGAATGGTTCTAAACACAATCCCCCTCTGCTTTTTTACTGCATGATTAATTACAGCATTTATTATTCTAATAAAGCGGAAAGTAAGTATGTAGAAGAGCAGGTTAATTCTTTAAAACAGAGATTAACCTTGTGGATATTTTTATATTTTACAGGCTTCAAAGCAGGACTTTGAAATTGAAATAAAAATGAATTTATTAAGTTTATAACAGACATAAAGCCATGACAGATATATCGAACAGTTTAGCTGGCTTTAACATAAGATCCACTTGGTCCAAAGCTACAGCTTAGCTGAGACACAAGCCACAGTTTTGGGACAAAGCTCTAAACGTATGTTAATTTATTCAAGCTTTGGAGCTACGTAAACCAGTTTAAATTAAAAAATAATAATAAAAAGACTTCAAATTATTTTAAATATTTAAAAACAAAGACTAACCTGCGCCCAAAATGAAATGAAACGTAAAATAAAACTATAAAATCAATAAACAATTATTATTTATCTTAAAACAATAAATACCAAATTTCTAAAATACATTTTAACGAATTAAATGCGAAAAATCAGTAAATGCCCAAACATTTTCAATTAAGAGCCATGCAAATTCAATGCAAAATAAAGCGATTATCAAATATTATGGCCTGAAAACAATCAGTTTAATTGCCGAATTGCAATAGCAGTAACAATAAAGAGGACTAGCTAATTGGAAATGGATTTATTTATGCATTTTCAGATATACGACTCTTAGTGCTTTATGGCTTTACAATTTACCCATTCGAATTTGGAAACAGATAACACAGAATTAATTAAATTTAGCAACTTGCGATGCGTCCGGCAATCAATCTTCGTGTGAGCAAATCAGGACGCCACTTGATGCTGTGTTTAACCCTTCAATTATATGTATGTGCATGTGTTTGCCTACACACGGATCCATTAATTTGGCCATTGATTCAAGAATATGCAACGCATGCTAATGAACTTGTCCATTACTCAAATAATGGCAGCCCAATTATGCGCATCTGGATCCAACCGACCTGCCCCGCCCCCGGTCAGAATTACAGATCCCAACCTGTTCACCTGGCTGCTACTTACATTATTCAAATGCGGATCCAATGCCGTATAATCGCCAGCGACAATTAGTGTCTGCACTCGGACTTGGGGCCAGGTGTGGGAAAACCTTCCTCGGTGGGAATTACGAGCTTCCAAATTAATATAAATCGAATGTGTACGGGGACACGGGCCTAATGAAATATTTGTTAGAAAATGCAATCTGCTGCGAGTACAGCAATTTCATGTCGAGCTATTTGCTGTGTAAAATATATTATTAAAGCCCCGACGATAAATGCAATTAAGCGGACAAAAACTAATTGAAAATTCCGACGGGGACAGGCGCGCTTACAAAATGGTGAACTTAAATCCGGCAGAGTCACCGCGAGGATGACAGGGCGAGGACTCCTTTAATTAGATTATTAAGGCCAACTTAAATCTGGAAAACTTTAACATATTATTCCTCGTATTACGCACACATCCACCATTTTGGCGGGGATTTAATTAAAAAACTTTTGGCCAATCGAGGAGAAAACGAGGGAAATCTGTTTGTTCTGCGGCGCGGCAAATAAATCTTTATGGATTAAGCGAACTGCTGTTGTTGCTCCTCCCCAACATCGCCCTCATTTCCCGCCTCGACCCCAGAAGCGACAACAAAGAATTTTTCGGGGCAAGAGCTTTAAAAACTACTTTGTAGCCGGCCGAAGTTTGTTCGGTTGAGGCAGCCAGAAATGATAGACCTCGTCCGGGAAAATCAGCAGAAGGAACTGGGGGCTTCAGGGGCCATCGACGGCCGAGTGATTTATGCGCTTGGCCCAAAAACTTCCAGCCAAGCGTGCGAAAGCCAGCTGAGCTGCTTTGAGCCAAGCTGCCGCTGCTGCTGCCTCGCCTTGTTGTAGCAAATTCTTGGTTTAATGAACTCGAATGTTAATAAATAAATTTGTCAATAAAGGCGCCGGGGTTATCTGGCGCAGAACACAGAACACGGCACATAATGAAACGAAGATGAATGAGGAGAGTCGGGCCGGGCCGTTGTTGGCCAGTTTAATTTGCCCCGAAATGTAGGCAACACATTGCGCGGCCTAATGAGCTGCGATGAACGCCAACGGCGGGTCCTGAATGGCCAAATCTCAGCAAAACAGGGCTTAAACTGACAAAGGACTCTCCGGCAACAGCTTAAAACTTCCTCCTCGGCTACAAAGTACATTGAAATTGACTAATTAACGTTAATTAGGAGCCACGGGCGTTGAAATGGAAATCGATTGGCTCGAATCTTTAATCTGGGCAACTCCATAAAACCTACTCTTTACTGTCCCCATTTAAACGTGATTTAATTTGATTTCTATATCCGCACATGCAATCGCCGTCCGGTTTTATTACCAACTGACCAATCGACTCGGCTCATCTGGGGGCAATCAACACATCATCATCGAGCCCGACCCGGCATCCTCTAATGGCCTCGACGTCCTTATTATCCGCATCCTGCTCATCATCATCAGCAGGAGGGGGGGGGATAGCAACATTATCGTTTGTTTTGATAGGTTTTTTGTTTGCTCCTTCGATGGGATAATACTCCACACACGCTGGCTTTTTGCTGCTCCCATGACCGCCAGCCAGCGCGCCCGTGTTTGTTGTTCGGGCAACGAACGGAAACATTCATCAAATTCGTTATCCTAGCCGCGTAACCAGAACCCAGCATCGACATTGTCAGGTGGATGGATGGATGCCTACATGCGCCCTAAAAATAGACGAATGCAGATTGAAATTAATGGCCCGGCTTTAGGCTTAGTCCCCCCTCGGCTCTAAACTTCCCAAAATGTTTCAGTTCTCGATTACACGACGAAAGCCGCTTTTCCGAGACTCCCCCTTCGGTTTACCTGACTTACGACAGGTGAAAAGTGCTTACGGGTTGCACTTGAAAATTCGAAACAAGAAATTCCTCTATTATCGGTAGCTGCCTGGGCACATAGTGGGCTGCCATCAGCCATTCAAAGCCACTTAGGGGCTAAGCTGATAGAGGATAAATAGCAGGAGGGCACAAAGAGGTAACAGATCGTCTGACAACTTATTTGCCTTCTAGGAAATCGGGCTGAGAAGTCTTGGTCTTGGCAGAGGCAGGGACTTTTGTGGGATTCTTGTTAAAGGTTTAAGTCTAAGGCTATTCTCTTTCTTTACAAATTATTTATAAGCCAAAGGTACATAAATCCTAAAGAAAAATTCGCTATATTTTACACCCAAGTTCCACTTTCCACTTACCAATTTCCATTCTTTTAAACTTTGCCCTTGCATCTGTAATAAAACTCTAAATAATCTGCGACACGCTGAATTGATTGGGACTTGGCAACAAGTGGGTTTCGCAATGCCCCAAATTGTTCATCGATTGTTCTGCCACCCAGCCAGTGCTCCTGCGAGCGTTATCCTTGCGCCAGGCACATGTCAACATTGGTTTATATCCGTGTTGTGTTTTTTTTTTTGCCACCTCTCTCCCCTGCACATACCAAGTAGTTTTGGCCCGATTTTCGCCCGGCGGTGGTTGCAAATAAACAAAAATGGTTATAATAATACGCCACGCTCGACTAGCTAGGAGGGACCTGCGGTAGGGAGGACATTGTGCTGCCGAGTTTACCATATCCTGTGCGGTGGCTCCGATTTTTGGTGGCATGTGTGTGTGTGCCCTGTGACGACATTTGATTTGACATTGTTATCGCTGCGGTTATTTCCTCTGTTGGAGAAACATTGACAGTTTGCCTTCCGACTGTCGACTGGCGACTAATTGAGGTTTCGACTGGGGAAACGGTGGGTTTATCGTTGGAATGCCACTCACAGATTACCATATACACGGGGGGAAATGGTAGTTTTTAATAGAGTTTTCAAGGGTATTAGGGATAATCAAAGGGTAAAAATCTTTATGGGAAATATCAATAGTGTCCAATCTTTTATAGATTTCCACTGAACATTTATTGAGTCTTGGTTTATTTTTAAAAACTTTCTAAAAACTCGTAACTTATTTTTCTGTTCCGTTTTGGGTCTGATGGAACTTTGTTATTTAAATTAACAATCTTTCCATCTCTCAGGCGATGCCGGCCATGTCCATGGAACTTGACCCAAATTGCATTTTTACTCTCCTCCATTCCATTGCGCCAAAGTAATTTGGTTCCTTTCATTGCGCGTCCGTTCAGCAACAAAGTTTGCTTCTAAAAAGAAATCCTTGATAAATTGTCATAAAGCAGGGGAGTTTTTATCAGTTTCAGCGGCTTTTGTGCAACCTTTCGCTGCACTCGTCGCCATGAAGCGATATCCGCCATCGCCCCGCTCGCTTTATACTTTATTACAAGTTATTTCTGGCCATATTGTGGGCCATGTTTTTAAGCCAGCGACCAGCGGTGGCCCGCGGACAAGCCCCTGATCCGGGTCAAGACTGCTTGACCTTGTTGCGGAAGTGGGAAATGGGAAATGGGAAATGGTAAATGGGACATGGGCCGAGTTGCCAAAGTTTCCCGGGCGGCCGGCCCCTTGTCATTTGCATCGATAAGCGTGCTGCCCAGTGCCATAACCATAATAACAATACGTTCAGTAAGCCAAATAATCGCGGCCAATGCACTGAGGGAAAATGGTAGAGCAATGTATTCAGAGAGTCTAATATTTGAAGTTATTTTTGAAGCTGAAAATGATGTGCTTTTATATATTTTAGGTACTTAAATTAATAAGAGTAAAAATATATAACTTCTTCAGGGAGAAACTCTGAGTTTTGAGTAAAAATATAAAGTAAGAAGTATAAAATATATTTTATTTAATATTTTCCAACTGTTTCACCTTGAATTTTCTTTACCAAAAAATGTGTTTAATACGAATTCTGGTTCTGGCAACTATAGAAACGTTCCATGTTTACTTTATCAGCTTCCAACTTGTTTTTCTTTTTTCTCTGTTCAGAAACACAGAGTGTCTCTCGGGGGCGGGGTGCAAGCAATTTAAGTCCTAATGAGCAGAGCGACAAACTCACTGGGAAGGTCAAGTCTTTGTCCTGCCCGGCCGGCCGATAAAAAATGATAAGCCCAAGGCGAGTCACAGCTGCTGCCGCCAAACTCGCGCCTGGGGAAAGTCAAGTCTTGGCCAAGTTTTAGTACACTGTTATACGGTAGGACAGCTGGGCTTTGGGCCAAGTATTTGCATGCCGGACGCGTTCGCGGAGCCGAGCGCTTTTATGTGGCCATTTGGACGCCCTGAGCTGTTTTGATATTTTATTTCCATACATTTTTATGGGCTAGTAAGCAAATTGTCGGAGCGCGTGGGCCCTCTGCCTGGGTCTGCTCCGAGGATTTCCATGTGCTGTGTGCACTGCAAGCCCATGATGGATTCGAAAGTGAAAAAGTGTAATTAATTTTAAAGCTTAGTTGTCAACCGGTTTCCGGTGGGTTGGGGATGCGGGATTCGGGGGTTGGGTGTGACTGGTGGCTAAATTCGGCAAATGATGGCAATGCTTTAGCCGCAAATTAAATTGAAAGCCTTCGCTGCGCTGCGTTGCGTTGTGTAATCTCGGAAATAGGACTGAAACTCCGGGAAATCGAACGAACTGAACGACTGAACAACCTGCCAACTGCCGATTCATTGTGCGTCAAATTAATGACAAAGTAAAATCCACAAACCAAAAAAAAAATAAAAAAAGAGAAGGAAAAGCAGAACACGAAGCGGAGCTAGCAAAGTTTGCCAGCATGACAAAGAGCTTTGCGAAAATGTGGAAAGCGTCGAGGCGTCAGAGCGGAAACTCTACTATGAGTTACCCTGTTTCAGGGGGAAAACTATAGGCTGAAAACCACAGAGCCTTAAGTAGTTGTAGGTGCCTTTGAAACCCTTGAGAAGTTTTGACTTTGGGAGACTTTTATATGTCTTCATTATGATGCCAATATTATTGAAAACTATCTTGAAATATGTTGCAGCATAGACCTAATTTTAAATTTAAAGAGTGGCATATATCTCACTAACAATCTCCCCAAATCCACTCAGAATCTAGGCTACAGGAGCCTGAAATCCTGTCCATCCATCCATCCATCGAGCCGATACCTCGACAGCTCGCAAGGATGACCCCACAGGGTGTTGGCGGTTGCAATGCCGAAACCCCTAGAGAGTGGGAGAAACTTTCCGCACGCAGGCCACAGAATGCGAGCGAGAGAAGCTGCAGAGTTTTCGCTTGTATTATTCCAAAAATGTTTCAAACGCACCCGGCAAACTAATCACGGATGCAATTCCACGCACCAGACCGCAGGAAAAAGGACCGCATGCACCGTCATCCCAGCCCCCGAGGTCCCTGAACGTCCGAGCATCCGAAACGGAATCAAAATCAGAACCAATTTTGTAATGGCTGCGTACTGTGAAAATTTGGCAAATCCAATAAAATGTGCGAGGCGAGTAGGCGAGCCGAGTAGGCGTGCGCCAATCCAATTGGAAAAATTGCAAAACAGTCTGGTCAATTTTCCTGTCCGCGTGTCGGCGGCATTGCAAGTGGCACGTGATCCTGGGAAAAACAATGCCAAAGGGAAAATTTGGAGGGGGTAAAAACTATGCCAGGATAATGGATACAGGATACAGTGTGGTCTGCCGTTCCCTTAAACTGACAAAGTGGCTTTAAAGCTCTGCTGCTCGCTGGCTCACCTTTTTTTTCCGGAAAAGGAGATCTCCTCGCTCAGCGTGTTTTCCCCAAGGGGCCCCTGCCCTGACCTTTAGTTAACTTTTCATAATCGATGAGCAGGCGAATCCCATGCGGAGGGGTTGTGGCACTGCGCCAAGCCAACCCCCCAGACAGAATAAAGGGTTTTCAACTTTGACCCTGCGCCCCTTTTTTTATATTCTCTCTCGCCCCGCCCCCTTTTCCCCCCGCAGCAATATTAACAAGTGTGGCTGGCGCAAAGTTTTGGCAGCCGAAAGTGGCTCAAGGAATATATTTTCTTAAGGTTCATCCCATTCCTTCTTTTTCCTGAGTTTTTTACGGTTTTCCCTCATTTCCACCGCCCCCTGCCTCCGGGTGGGGCGTGGCTGTGTGTGTTTGCAGGGCGAATGTGGTGCGAAAAGTGTTTTAAAATGAGGATACCACACTTTAAGCATAATGTGAAGGCATTTTGCAAGGTGCGTGTAAATGTCTTGGGTTGTGTTTGTTAAAACAAAGGAGTTAGGGGCCTCAAGTCCCCAAAGAGTATGAAATAATAATGAACATAATGATTAGAAGGGGGAAAAGGTTGACTTTAAGTAAAAACAAGCCAGGTGAGCTGCTAACCCAAAATATTTAGCTTGATATAGTTTTATTCAAATGTGCCGCCAAGTTTCATAGCAGCCAGCTTTGGTGGGAGTCCGCCAGTATTACCAGCTGGAAACAATAAAAGTGACAGAGGTCTTTACAATTTTGCAAATGCTTATCTAAGAAAAGAAAAAAATAAAAACTACTCTTTGTGTTTAATGTTGACGGTAAACACTAATAAATACATATATTCGCGGTAAATTTCCACAAAAATATTACAGTGACCAGTCACTACCGGCAACTGTATGCAAGCGTTATGGTATTCCTTTAGAATTAAGCTACGGTCACACTGTTCGCTTATATTTGTGCAAAAACAAAACAATCCGGAAAAATAGCGTAAATTAAGACAGTTTCTGAACCAAAAATGACGCAGGACATGCTGCTCGGCAACGAGGAACCTAGCAAGAGCAAGGAAACCTTCCTTGAGAAGTTCTGCGTACTCGCGAAGTCGGCAAATGGCGCCGCACTGCTGGACGTGATTCGCCAGGCTCTGGAGGCACCAAATGTCTTTGTTTTTGGCGAATTACTCGCAGAACCATCCGTAGCTCAGGTTTGTCTCGTTTAAATATCCAACTGGGCATTGTAATCTATCTGTGTATCCCCCCAAACATAGCTGAAGGATGGTCCGGATGGCAAATACCTGGAGACCCTCAACTTGTTTGCTTATGGCACCTACAAGGAGTACCGCGCACAGCCGGAAAAGTTCATAGAACTCAGTCCCGCCATGCAGAAGAAGCTGCAGCACCTGACCATCGTCTCGCTGGCCATCAAGGCCAAGAGCATCCCCTACGCCCTGCTGCTCAGCGAACTGGACATCGATAACGTGCGTCACTTGGAGGACATAATCATCGAGGCCATCTATGCAGGTGAGTGGCTTGAATTGAGAAGGGTTTTTCCTGTTGGAGCTACTCGAGAGGCGATGTTTGAATAGGTATTTTGTTGTTTATTGAGTGGGACTTGATTCTGGCATAGAATTTAGTATCTGGAGAGCTAATAGAAGACCATTTTGTGATAAATTCAACACTAGCTCATAAGCAAAGGCACTTCTTAAGGGTTTTAAATATGTTTTACAACAAGAATTGGGTATTTCACTGACATTTACTGTCCCTCATCTTTAAAGTTCATGTAGTCATAAATTTTGAAGTGTTTTCCATCTTCCACCATATATATTTCCTTAATTTTAACTCAATTAAAGCAACGAGACACGAGAGAGTCACATATTATTGTCAAAGCTTCGTGCGTCTAGCCGACAAGTCACTCGGCTCTACACTCTTCCTTTCTATTTTTGCATAATTAAATCAAATGCTAATTTCTCCCCACTTCTCACCGAGTCGTCTGTGACTCCTTCGTTCAATTAGCATTTTTGAGCGCTTCTGCATCCGCGCCTGGAGCCCAGCAGCTGTGAAAGCAGCTCCACTCGCAGAGTCTCGCCCAAGCCTAGCACCTGCCTCTCTCCAAGGCCACCCAACCACCCAGCAAGCAAGCACCACCCGCTTGGGGCAGTGCACTTGATTAGCCGGGACAGCTGGCGCATCCTGGCAAAACGAAAACAATTGGGCTGAGAGGAGGCAGGAGGCAGAAGGCCGAGTCCCGGCCAGATTCATTAAGCCACTCGTTCCCCTGCGCCACCAGTTGATTCTCCTCGCCGCGTTCCCGCGGGTGAAACTGCTATTTTTTTTTCGTCGGCGACGTCAGCTGGATGAACACTTTTGCCTCGATGATTTCCTTTCTGAAATCATGCCTCGCCGACCTTGCACAGTCGAACTTCCCTAATTGCCACATAAAAAAGTTGGCTGGCTATTGGTGAGGGCTTTCGTTTAGAGCACATTTATTGTCAAGTTGCCTTTTTTGGGGATATTCAAATTGAAGAATATACAAGTTAGAGCTTGAAAGTACACTTTCGCTTAAAGAGAACTTTATGCATTAAAATAAATACAGTAAAGTGAATAAAAACTTGTGTTTTTAAAAAGTTTGGTGGAAAATTCTTTGAAATTCGTATTTTTTGTATACCCTTTCAGGGTAAAATAATTTTAGTCAATGAAGGAGTAATTTCCTACCCTATTAAGCAGCGAAGGGCTCTCCGTGGCTCGATTTGCTCACGCTGCTCAAACCGTTATCTTTTTTCGGAGGCAGCTGGCCGAGCGGCTGCTCAAACCGTTAGATCTCGTGACCTCCGCTGCTATAAAGCATGCATATTCTTGATCAACATCAAAAGACGAGACGATCTAGACTTGTCTGGCTAAAATAAAACATTTTATAAGGGGTTACATAGTCAAAATTGTCGAAAAATCAACAATATAATTTAATATTTATATGCAGATTTGTTAACCGAATAAAAACTAGCACAGAAAGGCTTTCCAAATGGAAATTACTGAATTTTTGGCTTAGTAATGATTGATTGGTACCTCCGATTAAATTGCAAACTAAAAGCGTATACAAACTTCGACTTCCCAAAGGAATGTTCCCTTCTTGTTGTAACCAAAAGAGGAACCTGTGCTGTTTTGTAGCTGATTTTGGTAATGTACACGCTGTACACTGTGCTGCATCCTCTGGCCATCCTTGAATCCTCGGTCGAATCAATCATATTGCGCTGGCACTGGGAGCTGCATATTTTACACAATTTCCACTTGTACTTCCGGGCTGGTTCTGCATATCTGTTCAAAGCCGTAAATCAAACGCAACACCCGGAAGCCGGGGCCCAAACATCGGGGAGCTGGCGTGTAAGCACACTTCTCAGCCCCGAATGTGGGATGCTAAGCTGGTTCGTGCTGTTGATTTTTGAGCTTTAGCCTTAGATCTATGGCCAAAAATGAAAACAAACAGAGGCGGGGCGGGGCAGAGAGCCCTTCAGGGGAATATTTTTGGTAAGTGTTGGGGCTTTAAGCGGTGCCCCACAAGTGTCCACTTGAAGTGTAGAGCCCCCAACATGACCGAAAACATTTTAGGGTGGGGCCCAGAGAGCAAATAGCGTTCAGCAGTTTTTAATGGATCCATCGCCGTCCATTATCCAAGCAAATAAAGTGACAACTCAACGCCATCTGTCCCATAAATAACATTTCCCCAGGCAGGACCAGCCAGGACTACACCTCGAAACGGGCCAGGACTACACCTGGCCATCCCCTCCTAATTGCTTTCCAAATCCAGGCGATGAACAGACAAATAAATTCCCCCCCGCCCGGGCCAAGATTTATGTTATGATAGCCATCATTAGGGGCATCACTGGGAGTGGCAGGGAGGCCAAGTGCCAGATGCTGATGCCGATGCTGATGCTGATGCCCGGCGGAATGCGAAATCATTGCGTTCTATTAGGCGCCGTAATCTGACATCGCAATTTAATGTAGTTGCGTGGTGGGACTGGCAACGGGGCCGCCATTAGGCAGATGGTGGTGGTGGCTCCTGCTCCTGCTCCTTGTCCGCGATTCCAGGTCATCCCATTAGAGCATCATTTGTCTCGCGGGGCGGTGTGTGGACTGGGGAATATGGTAATTAAATGCCTGCTATAATTGAAATTCGCTTGAAATAAATTTCGACTGGTTCCATTAGAGTCCTGGATCGTGATTGATTCGGCTGAGAGTCAGAGCCTGAGGCTGGGAAAGCCGAAAGACCTTAAATCTAGCTGAATTCGATTCAATTATAGTTTAGAAACCAGCGACAAGTTTCCAATTTTTAACACCTGACCTCGCCTGATTATGTTCTTCTGCAAGTTTGTCCAACTTCCGTGAAAGTAAAGGACAGAACGTGCCCCAATAAGGCGCAGGGAAAGAAGCCTTCTCCCAAGAGAAAAATTCTATAGACATGCAGCTAGTTCGCCTGCATTCAAGGAACCCATCCTCGAAGGATAACTGACTGGGCTTTGCTAGCATTCCATTTCCAGATACTGCTCCCTGTCAGCTACGTGGTTTTTAATTTCCTTACAACTTCCAAAATATTTCCCCCAGCTGCCTTGGCAAAAGTAGCAGAATTCGGAGAAGCCCAAGAAAATAAGCAAAACATTTTCATGAGCCCCAGCCACGCACTCGGGCCGAGTTTTCCTCTATTTCCACCCATCGGTTGCCATGTGTGTGTGCTGTTTTTTTTTGTATTTTTGTGTGTTGCTGAGAATTGCAGAATGTGTCGCGGAATGTTCCGGCTTTATTGTAGTTTTTCTCTATTTTTTTTAGGGGTGGCGCACAGTTCTTTAATTTCTTTTGTGTGTCAAAGGAAAGTTTCGCATAATTCACGGGGCTCTAAAGCGGCACTCCGGCTCTCGTGGGAATTTGCAATGCAAAAAGTGTGAGAAGTATGATTTGTGTGGCCTTCTTTATGGAAAAAGGTTAAGCGCATTGCACTTTCACATAACACTCTTAAAAAACACAAAAATAAACAAAAAAGGGGAAACGAAACCGCTTTTTCAATCGGTTAATTAACAGTATACAGAATTCGGCATTCAGCGTTCAGTTGCATTGCAAAGCCCGTTTACCTAATTGAAAAACCGCTAACGCGGGCATCCTGGCCGCAAAGCTGGCTACTCAAAAGCTCAATAGCAGCTCCGAGATAATTCCGGCGCACTTTCCCCGGGACTATCAGGACTCATAAGGATGAGAACCCTTGGACTTCGTGCAGCTGCTGTTTCTGATTGCAACGTTTTCGGCGCCTGCGGCTCCGCTGCACTACCAACTTGGGCCGGGAAAAGTTTCCGAGGGCGCCGAGTAGTGCGTTGTGGGTGTTGTCGAGCACTTTGTCAGTTTTAGGTGAAAACTTTACCGCAGCTCTCTGCACCACCTCATATTGATGGCAGAAGTTTCCAGCCCGCTCACTTGTGGTCATCGGAGGAGAGTGTGTGTGGTGTGTGTGGTCCAGTGGTGGCAGCTGTTGACTACAGAAATTTGAGGTTTATTAGCAAAAACAATTATGGTATTAGTAATATAATAGTTGGGTAACTTTAATATAGGTTTAAAGAGGTTATTAAGTACTTGTGCTTGTTATTTTAATATTCAATCACGCTTATTTAGTTAACTTCTAGCCATTCGGGCAACACTATTCAGATGACAAGCCTCTTTCAACCAAGTTGGTCCTCTGGCATTGTCCTTGCCTGCTGCTGTCGTTCGGTTTTTGTGTAAAATTTCAATTAATAACTTCTAGATTATTTGGGCCAGGTAAGGGGCCTGTCTGCAGAGTTGCCAAAGCTGTCAGAGACAGGTGCAAAATACGAGAGAAAAAGGGAGCGAGACTTTGGGACTTTCTTTAGGTGTTTAAATAAGCAAAGGAATATTAACGCAGATCTCACAGTTAAAGGTAAACTGCTAAGGGACATCTCTGTTGTGGCTTTAGTGGTCTCTGCTTTTAGTGGCCAGATTTTCATGTATTCCCCTCCAGTGGCCATGCATTTATTCAGCGTTTTATCTCAATGGGCGACTACGCAACCATTTGATTTCCATCAGCAGTCCGCAGAACCACGGAACCGCAGCCGTCGGCGGCTTGACATCATCGCCTCGTGCCCGCCGGTCCGTGCATTCATCCTGCTGTCCGTCAACAGCTTTTTGCGCAATTTCGCGGGCGGAGCTGTAAGCATGATTGATTGCTCTGGCGTTGAATTTCACGCACGCGACAGCAGGCGCACACAGATGGGTGCAAATACAAGACACATGTCAACGCCGCCAAGCCGCACGAATTTTACAGAACTTGCGGCTTAACCACCACCACCACCACCGCCGCCTTGGAATGCGGAAATTCCGCCACGTTTTCCAATTCCAATTATTCCGACGAACACTTGAAGGCGTCAAATCAATAAACATTTTCTGCCATCAGCCAGCCCCTCTCGAGCTAATTAGAAAAGTGTTTGACAAATTGTCGAGCTGAATCGCAAGGAATTGAATCTCCGGGCGGAGATTCCCGGCATATTTGTGGGAATATTTATGACTTAAAGAACCAAAGACGGTGCGCCATAAACACAGAAACTTGGTCCTGCTCCTCCTGGGCAGCCGTTCAAGGACACTGGCGGTCGTAAAGTCAAAGGCAAAAAGCGCTCAAGGACTTAACTTGGGCCAAGTCACGGCCAAAAGTCTGGGGACTGTCAGTTAGTTAGCTTAGCTCGGTAAAGTTTTGGGCCTGGGGCCATAGTTCACTCCCGGCAAGGAGCACAGCACTGCATCCTGGGACTAGTCCACAATCCTGTCAGCATTGGATGAAAACGTTTCCCCAAATCCGCCTGTTATAAATTCTAATCCCCGCAGAGCGACAACAACAACGGTATCAGAGTGTTTCGAACGATTTCAAATTAATTACCCAAACTACTCTGGCTGACGACTGTCCTCCTCGTCGTCGTCGTCGTCGTCGCATCAAATTGCATTTGGCGGATTAGGCCCGATGGGCGGAATTTCAGTAATTGAGGAGGTAGGAGTCGAGCAGGAGCAGGGAGCGAGGCTACAAAGCTAATCGCCTCCTAAGCCACTCGACTCCCCGGCTTACTGCGATGGCCGCAAAGTATCCAAAACAAAAGTTAAAACGTTTGTTTTCGATTACACAACGGACGTGTCTCCGGCCACCGCAATGTTTTTGGTAACATTTTGGGAATTTGCGGTGAGGGTTTTGCTGCGAATAAATGTGAATGTGTATTTATGGAACTGCAGCATCCATTTACTTAATTGTTCCCATCTCCGTTGGTCTGTTGTATTTGCGCTCATCTAGCAATTTTCTAATCAGTTTAATTGATGAAGCTGCGTTAACTTTTATGGATTTTATCATTACGGGGGATTGATTGAGTATTTTTGGTTAAAAGCTGGCGGAGAGCAGGAGAGTGGGTATCATCAATAATTCTGGAGAGGATTTAAGGGAAATCTAAAAGTTTAAAAGGCAAATGTAAATGGTTTGCTTTTATTTTTGTTAAAGAAGAATGTAATCCATCACACAATCAACAAATTTCACCTGCAGACTGGTTTTATTCACAAATATCTTTGCCACTCGCATTTAATTCGAAATACCTTTGTTACCTTTATTTACTGAGAGCCCAGACATACTTCATATATCGATATTTCTGTCAGTTATTAGTGTGTGTGGCTTTGAGGCAACTGTACCACCCTGGGCATAGGCCACAAGTACGAACTTGTTGCTCCCTGGCCTTGAGTGCACTCCAAAGCTGCCACTTGAGGCGACACTTTGGCCAACTTCAGACACGGTTCGTTCTGGGCAATTAGTCAGAAGAAAGTTGACAACTGTAACTCCAGAAAACTTCTTATTTTCTCGCCATTTTTCCCTTGCACAGACATTATTCATGGAAAGCTGTTCCAGAACACGCGCATTCTGGAGGTGGACTACGCCCAGGGGCGGGACATTCCGCCCGGGTACACCGGCCAGATTGTGGAGACCCTACAGGCCTGGGTCAACTCCTGCGACAGCGTTTCCAACTGCATTGAAATGCAGATCAAGTATGCCAATGCCGAGAAATCCAAGAGACTGTTGAACAAGGAGCGTGTGGAACAGGATGTAAGTTAGACTATTCTTTCTATTCTGAATATTGTAACTGAATATTGTAAACCCTCACAGCTCGTCAATCTGAAGAAGGTGCTGAAGAGCCAGGCCTCGGACAGTGACGAGAGCATGCAAATCGACACCCATGGACCTGGGACGAGCGGCGGCCTGGGTTTGGGTCCCTCGGAGCTACGCAAGAAGCCCTCCAAGCTGAGGAATCCACGCAGTTCGGCAGGTAGGAAGGGCGAGAAATCGCTTCGGGGAACGCAAACTGTTTAATTACAACCCTATTAATTATAAGTCTCCCCATTAATTCTTTTTTTCTCACCTGCCTGCTGCCCATTTTCTTTTTATTATGTTTTCAGTTGGCCTGAAGTTCGGCAAGTGAGTGGAGGTTAGTCGAGCGGATGAGGAGGATGAGGAGCAGGAGGAGCTGCCAGGAGCTGGCCCAAGCGTGTCCAGCTGGAACGCCAGGCTGCTTGCCATGCCGCGCGGCACTTGATTGGCCCGCCCATGCCGCTCGACACTCGGAGGAGGGAGGAACAGTTTATCCAAAAATGTAATCGAAAACACAACTCATTTCTACTCAACAAACAAATGTCGGCTGTCCGCGAAATGGATTCCATAATTAGCATCAAATTGATCATTTACAAATAACAAATACAAAGCCAGTAATAATAGAAACTATGCATCAAAGCGCCTATTAATTAGTGTACTTATTTATCCACAACTGCGGGATTTGGCAGCCACATTGTGTGTCCGTGTTTCTGTGTATCTTGTCGGCCTGTGGCAGTGCCGTCTTAAATGAGCATTTAATTATTGTCAAAATAGTTGGGGCGTAGACAAATGTTTATTCGGAACATGTGCACAAATCCAAACTGTGCGTGCTGCGGTCTGTCAGCACATATTTCTATTCATTTTATTTGTGGCCAATTACCTGCAGCAAATTGAATTCACTAATTCGACCTTTGATGGCCATTATTCTGGCTACTCTGGGTTGATGGTTTTTCTAAATATTTGTGTTGAATTATAGCGCCAGGTGGTGATTTCACACGCTCTTAATTGGGCGAACTCTGAGTTGTTCTCTATCTGTGCACTGCATAAAAAGATAGCAGCTGCACTTGGCCAGTTGACTGCTCATTATATTTCTAAATAACAAACTGATGCTCAAATATTAGCGAAGCAGCTGAATGCCGGGGGAAAAGTTATAGAGCAGCGAAAGTGCGAACAATAAACCATTTTGTTAATTGTGCAAAATACTTCCCCCATCAGCTGCGACGTGTCTGGTGGCAATTACTTAATTACATTTCCAGTCATTGCTTTCACAGTGAGAGCTAGCAGCAACCACAGCATATTTTCCGACAAATGGAAACCGCATTATTGGCGAAAACTTGCGAGCTGCAAACTCTTCATTTACAACCCTCTTACAGAATGAAGAATCAAGGATTTAATAAGACATAGCTTTCCATTTGAACATTAATTAGATGCTGTTCGAAATACAAACATTCTGGTTAACTAATCTAATATGTGTTTCCATTCTTAGTTAATTAAAACTCTTAATATTTGTATGAATTCTGCACAGGTTCTTAGCTCAAAATATGAAGCCTTCAACCTAAGGGCAACTTTCTGATTTACTATTGTGTTGCAGCTGGGACTTACCCCATTGGGTAAGTGGCGCTGTGGAATATTTAGAACTGGTTAACAACCCGTTCTCTTACTCAGATATTTGTTATTGCTAAATAAAAACATTTTAAGTTATTGTCTTTGCTGCTTGGCGACAAATTTCATCTTTATGGCTTTGATTTTGTGAGTTCGCGCTTTTTGGCATTCAATTTCTAATTTGATTCCCATTTAATCTGCATTGGTAACCGGGTTCTGCCAAGACAAATGGTTAAAAGTGTTCGGGCTGCCTTTTCGACAGGCTCTATTAAAATCTGGGGCATATTAAATTTATGCTGCATTCGGGAAACAAGTTTTCTCGATCAGCTGTTTCGAAGGAAATTTAAATGCAAAACATTGAATTAGATTGAATTTAAAATAAAGGTCAAGGAAGTTTGTTGACTGAAATAATTATGGATTATTAAATGTTGTATATATTGTTTTTGTACATAATATTATGATCAGGTTACTGGACTAATTTTTTATAAAGGTTATATCTTTTTAGAGATATTTTTAAACCATTCTCAATCTGAGCTAATTCCTCATCCAAAAGATGCTTTGATTGAATCGAATTAGAGGATTATGTGCTAAAATTATAGATAATAAGTTACCCTTAGCTTCCTTATCCTTAAATCTTCAAAGTATCTTAATAATATAACGTGCTAAGCCTTTATTTTGCAAAAATTCAAGTTCAATCGTTGTTTATGAAGTGAAATCAATCAGAAATCGATACATCTGTTGCCCCATATATGTACCCCGTTTTTTGCATTTAAATCGGCTCATCTTGAATTGCTGTGCAATCCCGTACTGCTCCAATGTGCTAAAAAGTCAAAAAGCGAACTGAAAGCGAAATTCAAGAGCTTCGAAACGGGTTGGACGAGTCCAAAAAAATCCGTTACACCCTCGACTGTCAAAGCCAAAGTCAAGCCCATGTTCTGGTTACTGCCGTAAACAAATTGCATGTATTTGGAAAAAAATGAGTTAGAGGCTTAAACAACTAGGTCGTAAGGTATCCGGGGGACAGTCCGTGGTGCGATCCGCTTTCAAGGCAGGCTTAGTGGTGGTACTCGGGTGCCGGGGGATGCGACTCCAGATAGGCAACGGCGCGGGCAATGGCCTCCGGGATTGGTGGGGGAGTGGGGATCCAGGCGCCCGATGGCTGGTAGCCGTTCTCATCGGCCACGTACTTGATGTCCACATGCTCGCCCTCGGGCGAGATCCAGGCGAAGCTGCCATGGATGTTGCCATGGACATCACCGCTGGCCGACTGCTGGATGCCGTTGGAGGTCTGCAGGCTGGAATCGAAGCCATCGGCGCGAACATCGTCATGTCGGGCGACGACATCGGCGTGGACATCCTCAGAGCGGCCGGCAACATGTTCCAGGGCATGAGGCGACAGTGGGCTGGCCAGGGCCAGTCCCAGAACGGCGCAGAGCATCACCTGGTGGTGGGAGAACGGAAGAATTTTGTCAGAGAGGGTCCTGCAAAGCGATTATCCAACTCACAAGCTTGAACATTTTGGCTGATTTCGGTCTGGTCGGTGGCGAACGTTGACTGATAACTGTCTCTGGTCCGGAGTAGCCTTTTATATCTTAGAACCGAACCGAGCCGAGGCCATAACAAATGGCTACATCGCTGCATTCAACTGCGGATCTGAGTAATGGGATGCGCCCGCACCGCACCCACTTGGGAGGAATCGTCACATGGCATTTGGCGAACAACGGGATAAGTACTATATATTATCGCTTAATAGATGCTAAAATGAAACACTCGCATCAATAAAGCCTGGGCAAACGGGTCGAGTGGCATCCCGAGCCCCAAACGAGTTCAGCAGTTCCCTCTCCACCGACTCCTCCCTCCTTTAAATTGGCTAATAATTGACATTGTCAAACCGTGAACCACTTTTGTAGTCATCACCACCATGATTCTTCTTTGCGAAATCGAAACTCTGGTGACTTCAAAAGATAATCAGCGGCTTCTTAGAGGTGATGTCTTGTCGTCCATTAAGTTTTATTTATTTAGCACCTTGGTTATCGATTCTCTTAACTTTACTGCGTTTAAGATATGATTTTAAACTAATTTCAATGTGAAACGCCCATCTTCTCTTTATTTATTTTACTTTGTTAAGAGATACAGAGGGTCTGTTTCATTTCAATTAAAAGAGAATGAAAGTAGAGTTGTGAGTAGCTGGCTAATTAAATATTTAATTGTGCACTAAGTAATTCTAATAAACTTTGGAGTAATGTAATGTAATGTAATCTATTTAATATTAATGAGTTAAATTTGGCCTTTTTATTATACATATTCTGGGTATTTAAGAAGATTTACTTTTGCTTTCATTTCTTCTATCTAGAATTCATACAGAGTTAATTTGCTCTGTAAAAGTGGACTGTAAAATGACTTGTGAACGAGAAAGGAAGTTCAATTCGGGAATGCAAAGCTGGCGAATCGAAATATGTATGACTTTGGACAATCTTTTACATTTTGGCTTTAATAAACCGCCAAGAATACCTAAGATATCTCAATTTAAGCCACTTTAAATTGAATTATATCAATATGCTAATTTTTTAGAAAAATTGAAGCTTACAAATATTATAACCAAGTCAAAAATTATTTAATTTCAATTCGGAAAACATTTTTGTGTTAGTTTTAATTAGGTTTATAAACCTGCATATTGAATTTAAGATTTTAGAAAATTAAAATTTGTCTCAATTTTTGACAATTTTAACGATGTTACCCCTTATAAAATTTTCAAAAATTTTCAAAAAATTTCAAAAATTTGTTTTTGCTCTGACATGGCTAGATAGACTCGGCTGTTGATGCTGATCAAGAATATATATGATTTATGGGGTCGGAAATGACACCTTCACTGAATTGCAAGCTTCTGAATAAAGATAAAATATCCTTCAAGGGTATAAAAATCCACAAAAACCGCACAAGAAAAAGTAATAATAAAGTAAATAATCCAATAAATTTCGTTACTTATGTAAGCATCTGCATGTATTTTTCTGAAAGTCAAGAAGTACAGCTAAACAACTAGGGGGAATTGGGTCGAGAGAACAGTAGTCCGTGGAGCGATCCGGGTTCAGGGCGACGACGGGCCTTAGTGATGACGGGGATGCTCGGGGGCTTGGGGGTGAGCCTCAAGCCAGGCGAGGGCGCGGGCGATGGCCTCCGGGATTGGTGGGGGAGTTGGGATCCAGGCGCCCGATGGCTGGTAGCCGTGCTCATCGGCCACGTACTTGATCTCCACATGTTCGCCCTCGGGCGAGATCCAGGCGAAGTTGCCATGGATGTTGCCATGGACATCACCGCTGGCGGTCTGATCGATACCGTTGGAGGTCTGCAGGTTGGAGTCGAAGCCATCGGCGCGGACATCCTCGGAGCGGTGCACGACCTCGGCGTGGACATCGTCGGAGCGGGAAACGGGGGCAATGGCCATGGCCACTCCCACAACGGCAAGGATCATCACCTGGAGAGAGGGTATCATCATTAGCTGACCAAAAGACTTCCATGTCACCCTGTGAGCCACTCACAAACTTGAACATTTTGGCTGATTTCTGTCTGGTCGAGAACGAACGTTGACTGATAACTAACTCTGGTCCGGTGCAGGCCTTATATATGATTCTTGATCCAGTTGCTTACCAAATACAAATTACTTATATTTCTGGCCAATGCTAAGTTATCGGGTGCACAAAATACTCATAATTATAATGCCAACAAAAGCCAGAGCCCATAAATTCGCCACTTGACACGCCACAGACAAAATGTCAAAAAACGAGTCTCTGGCTCTCGGAATTGAATCCGAAATGGAACATGCTTCAGCAGATTTTTTCGAGGGGCGGCTCCGTACTGGTTTTGGGGACTCCGAGTCCATCGATGACGTTTTGACTTGGCCAAGACTTTGCGGATTACCAAGTGATGAGATACATGCTGATGGGGAAGATTTGTAGGGATTTTCATGGGAAGTAATGAAGGTATTAACTTCCAATGCAACTTGTACGGGAAGATCCATCGATTGGAGGGAAATGTTTATTGTTTCCCAAAGAATTTTGCTATCAACATGCAAATTTCCTTTTGTTCACTCAAGAAACTTAACATATAATAAAGCCATAATCTTTATCTGATTATTTTTAAGAGAAAGAATATCCAATATTCAAGAAGTCACTGTTCAACTTAAGCATTGCCCCTTATCAAACGGTTAAAGCTTTAAGCCAGAGTTGTCGACTGAAGTCAATCGCTTGAAAAAGCCATTCCAATGGCTCCAAAAACTAGGCTACACACAATGAGATTAAAGTGTTCAAAGGAAATCATATATTTTATCTAGAAATTAATTTCAATCACAAAACACAATTAATTAAGTATCGTCCCTTTAGGCTATCTTATATTTCCTGAAATCTGTTCAAGTTCAAGCTCAAAGGTCCTAAATTTATCTCACATTCCAGAGCCAGTCTTAGAATATATTTTAAAGTTACCTAATTTGCATGCAACTTGTGCAAAATACACAATGTGCCAGACGACTTTTATTGCCCGCAGACGAACCCAAATCATTTTGATTTCATTAGAGACGCATATTGCATCAGCCTTAGGTTCGGGATGGGTTCTTAAGCATATATAAACCCATATTTGTGGAGATATGTTCACAAGTCTCTCAAGCTTTCTAGTCTGGCAATCAAACCGAATCAAGGATGTTCAAGATTGTAAGTATATCGAAGGAACCTGTGGATATCACACCGCCTAATCCTGGATTATCCTAGCTGCTCGTCTGCTCCCTCGCCGCCCTGGTGGCCGCCAATGCCAATGTGCAGGTCAAAGAGCTGGTCAACGAGGTGAATCCCGATGGCTTCGTGTCTCGGTTGGCCCTGGACAACGGCGTGGCTGCCTCATCCACTGGCGATGTGCACGGCAACATCGATGGCGTCTTCGAGTGGGTCTCCCCCGAGGGAGTCCATGTCCGAGTGGCCTACAAGGCCGACGAGAACGGATACCAGCCCCAGAGCGATCTGCTGCCCACTCCT
>JAEIIH010031790.1:0-11559 GCA_018904745.1 Drosophila orosa
GGAGGCAGCTGGTCGAGCTGCTGCTCAAACCGTTAGATCTCGTGCCCTCCGCTGATCTAGGTGATCGAAATTCGATTGAAATATCACTCGAAGAATAGTCGCTTTTGGTTCAATGAAAAGGTTATAAGAGACTCTTTTATCAGTATCGCGGCTAGCATATAATTTTCTCCCGAAGCCAGCATCAGAAAACGAGCGCATTTATGGTAATTTTTATTAGAAAACTAACTCGAAATACACTTAAATTTGATCAGAAATTTCATCAAATGCTGCCTGGCTAAATACTATCTGCAATTGAACAAAGTCTATTTGTAAAGTTTTATTGAGATAGCTCTATAACTGCGAGACATGTTCACATAGTAACGGACATCCGGCCATGGCTAGATCGACTTGGCTGCTGTTGATCAAGAATAGATGTGTATGTATGTGCATATGTATGCTTAATGACTCATTCACTGTCGTTAATTTCGATTTCACAAGATTCGAACATTATCGATCGATTAACAAATCGTCGCTAAATTGGTTTCCAATGCTACTCTTAACGGTTTCTCATCCGATGTGATGTTCTGATCGAATCTGATTCCTTAAAGAATATGACAATCCCAATGATAATTGCGGTATTTCATCATGGACCAAAGAGGCATGGAAGGGAATGAATCGGACGAAAAGGGGGACAGGTGGGATTGGATTCGAGACTTACCTCCATGATCTGCTGATCGATATCCACCGCTGAATGGGGCTTGAAGTCCAATGTCAGTGTGCCCGGCGTTATGTGCAGCAATCGCTCATCGCTTCCGGCTTCTGATGGCAGATCTGCGAATTGACAATGTAAACACAAAACTGAGCGAGCGAAATTGAATCGTTTCGGAGCGGGATATCTCTACACATATGAATTTATGTATAGATGTATATAAGTGTATATGTAATTGTATATATTCACATATAGAGCGGCATCAAGAGAAAGAGCGAGCATTGAGGAGGTGTGACACGGGGCACACACCTTCGTTACCGCTACCTTAACCGCTCTCACTCTCGCTCTCGCTCTTGCCTGATTATGTAGATAAGGCCGCGCTTATCAGACGCTTTTAAAAATAAATCTAAAACGTATTTAGTCGACGAGTTGGACCTCAATGGTCTGGTATTTATGTGCGTGTATGTGTACGGTGCACAGAGAGAAAAAAATAATGGCGAAATAGCACACAAGTTATTAAATGCAGCTTAAAACATCAAATAAAACCATTGTCTACTTTTTGGAGAGGTTATACATATGCAACTTTAAAAAAGAGAAAATGGATCTAGGATTCTCAAACTTAAATACATTATGAACATACATACATAAATATATTTTAAAAAGCTAGTCAAGAAGTTATCAGCAATTATAAATTTGATACACAAGTTATTTATTTTAGTGTAGGCTGTTAGTGTGCGTTGACTATTTTAAGCAACCTTGTACAGTACAAGTTAACAGCGATTACAACGATTTCCTCTTGGCGTCTCTTTCTTCTTCTTCTCCTCAGTTTTGTCGCACGTGACGCCCATCAACTTGTCTTCTCCTCTCCCTCGCTTACTTTATCACTCTTTCTTTTTATTTTACTCACTTGCTGTCTCTCCTTCCCTTTCGCGCTCTGTATTTTAGCACCGCTCAACTAATTTGATTTGCTGCCAAAAAGGAAAATGATGATGAAAATTTCACCATAATATAAAGGCTGGCTGAAAATCGGTTGAAAATGTTTCATTGATAAATATTTTGTGGGTCTCTCTTTCTCTTCGCTCTCCCTTTTTTTCGCCTGGACTAATTGCGCGCCAATAAAATGCAGAGCAACGTGAACAGCAGCAGCAACAAGAACAACAACACGACAGTATGACTAACCGAAAAGTCCAATTAGTAATGATGTATCTTGCTCTCACGCGGCCTCTCTCAATATCATTCCTCTGGCCTCTCTCTTTCCCGCGCTGATCTAATCAGCAAAGTCGAGTTTTTGGTCTAGAATTGATTCCAATTGAATATTGGGCTATGTGGCTATGAGGCTAAAAATAGAACAACAAAGAGCAAAGCCCAAAGCAGCAATAAAACAAAAGCACAAACGCATGTGCATAAGTCGGTTTGTTGGTATATGTACATACATACATACGTATGTGTATATATAAATGTACATACAGTTACGGTCGAAATAATAGGATTTTCAATAAACATAAATAAAGAAAAAATGAATTTAAATAGTTTCTTTCTCCTGGAATAATAGTTTGTTCAACTTTTATTATTATTTTTTTTTAATAATTCCTTTAGAGCTGGGAATACGTTTTAGAAGCTATTAAACTACATTTTTCAGATTATTTAGGATGTACCAAATTTAATGCAGTCACTTAATCAAAGAACTACTATTCGAACTATTCCATTGCGCCTAGCTGTAACCGCACAAGTGTGTGTACATATGTCGGTGCATATCTAACTGAACAGGCCATGACCTGCTGCGCTGCTTGCTGCGCTGCCTGCCGCTCTGCTTTGCCGTTCTATTTTTAGACGCATTTATAAATCGTGCATGGCTTTGGTAGTATATTTAGAAGTGGCAACACACTGCTACAAAAGCGGCAACAGAAACACATCATCGCAGCGCATATTGCACAAAAACACGGAAAACGGCAAAACGAGTACAAACAGTGAAACAATATAAAATACATGGGAAAACAAAGCACCCAAACACTGGCAAGCAACATCGTCCAACGTGTTGCGTAGTACTGTGTGAAGCCGAAATTTAAATTAAAATTTCATGCAAATGCAAAAGCCAAGTCGAGGGCAATGTAGAATTTAGGATACCCTATTCGGAAGCTATGCAAATCGAATGCAAAATGGAAGGAATATTTTGTCATTAGGAACATATTTTGTTGCAACTTTTCGTCTTTTAAATAATTAATAACAGAAATTATAAGTGGTTTTAATTCTGTTTATTTACAAATCTAAACTTGGTGGGATACTGGCGAGTGGCAAGTGTACATATGTACATACATATGTATGTGATCGCCGTCAAGAGAAGAGAAAACAATTTTGCTCTTTGTGCGCTCTCTTTCTTAAAGTGCACTTTAATTGCAGGTGCCGAAAAAGAGATTGGAGGAGAACAAGAGAGTTGCTTGCAATCAGCTGTTCTTTTCATTTTTTTTTTGGCAACAAAGTTTTTAATAAAAGTAAATGCGTAGCAACCTGCCTGCCCTGCTCTTTCCCGCTCACCTTCTCTCCCTCTATCCCACAGTTCCCCTTCCCACCTTCCTTCTGCTGGCTTTTTCGACTTCAAGGTCAATTTCTGTGTTGACATAGAAACCAAGCGACCAAATGGCACAACAAAAACAAAAGCACGTGTATGTGTGTGACGGCGAGGGAGGAGGTGGAAAAAGAGAACAAGAAAAGCACAAAAAACGTTATAAAATTTTATGAGAGGGCGCTGGTGTCATTGAAATTGAAACTGAAATTCAATTGGAAATTGATACGACAATAACAGAGAGAGAGAGAGAGAGAGAGCGAGAGCGAGAGAACTGCTTGAAACACTCCTTCTCCTGCCTCCTCGCCCTGTTCCTACCAATCATTCTCTTTCGCCGTCTCTCTTTTCTTCCTTCCTCAATAAGTTTGTTTTGAGTGATAGCAACGTTTCTATGTATGCATGTATGTGAGCGCTGCCTGCGATTGTACGCGTATTGTGTGGGTAAATTTCCAGCGCGCGCATTCTAAAAATAGAAACGACAACAGCAAAAACAAAACTTTTGGGCCAGGCCAAAAAAACAAAAAAGAGCGCCGGCAAACTGATGTTTTTTTTTTTTTTTTTGTTTCATATTATTGTTGTTTCGGAAAATGGCCGGTGGGTGAGGCGATGTGAGGCGAAGGGCGTGGCATTTAATGAAGTTCTAGGCTACTACGCCGCTACATAAAAAGAAGCGCACAACAATAAATACAAACTACATACATATGTATGTATGTACATATGTATGTATGTACATATGTATGTATTTCATTTGTGGCTTACTCTGGAAAATGTAAAGAATATAAAAACCAAAACAACGGTAAGATTTCACTTAATGTTTTTATACATTAAAATTAGGACTACAATGACCACATTGAAATCATAACCAGAAAGGAAGCTAATTTCGGCACACCGAAGTTTGTATACCCTTGCCGTTTGAAATTGGATTCTTATGAGTTGATGGAAAAGAAAAACCTAACAGGAGATGCATACATATATAATTTTGATGAAATTCAAAGCATTTTAAAATCGTTATTACTTTCATTACATTCACCTATACATAAATATACATACATATATAATTTTACAGTTACAGTTTAACATTTTCCTCTCAATTTTATTTTCGTTTCTTTGGCAGTTGTACAATACAGTAGTGTGATTTTCATAAAATTTAAACCATAAATCATCTTTATGATAAACAAATTTTTAAAACTGACAAAGCTATACATTTTGTATAGCTATCTGCAAAATTTCATTCAGATAGCTTCTAAACTGAGAGACTAGTTTGCGTAGAAACGGACAGACTGACGGACAGACGGATAGACTGACATGGCGAGATCGACTCGGCTCTTGATGCTGATCAAGAATATATGTACATGTATGTATATACTTAATGGGGTCGGAAATGACTCCTTCACTTTTAATACAATGCAAGGGTATACAAATTAATTTTTAATACAATAAAAAACATTGAATGAAATATGTATATATTCAAAGAATTCTATATACATATATTTTGTAATACACAGTCACAGTAAAAAAAAAACAAGTTCAATGACAAAACTAATGAACCGGGTTTAAAAACAACAGTTTTTTGCAAACATTGGTTATCATCGCATTTGTTTTAAATACCAAGATGGGCACATTTTAGGAAATAAATCAATCTGCTGACTGAAATGAACATTTCCTGACATATTTGAATAGGTTAATTAGCTAAAATCTTATACAATGTACATATATAAAAAACATCGTAACATATATACTTTAATTGATTGCATGGCGTTCTATATGTTTAATGTTAAATGTTCAAGGTGGCTTCATTTAAGAAATGATTCATCTAATTTCTGGAAATTTGCAATACCTAAAAAGTAGAATTTTTCGTCTTGAGCTGGCATTGTAAGTAAATGAAATGAATAAATAAACGCAGCGGCGGCTACGCCGCTCTCGATATGATTACCCCCAGGAAGACAGTGGTGTGGTGTGGGGTTCTTGGGTGGGTTTTGGGGGCTCTACACGGGTGAAATTTATACATACATACATACATAGAGCCCTAACGATTTTATATAACAGCTCAAACGAACACAACACACAGCCGAACCGAACCAAACAACACAAAGCCAAGTTTTATTCTTGGAATGCCATTACAATAAATGCTCCACTGGCACCGGAGAAATCGCAGGGGCGACGGCTACAGGGGGCATATTGGTATAATGGGGAAAAAAAGGGAGGCTACGGCTAAGGGGAGTCAGTCAGTCGACCTTCTTCTTGCAGGTGCTGCGTGTTTCACAATGAAAACACACAAAAAGTAGCAACAAACCAAGGAAAAACTTTTCACTTATTGCGTCTTAGACAATCAATTTCACCCCACTACGAATGGGGAGAGGGTGTGTGGGGCAATTAATTTCTATATATAAATATTCCTTCCCAAAAAGGAATGTTGGTATCAACGCAAAATGAAAACTTGAATTATTAAAAGGAAATTTTAATGCGAGTCTTCCGATACTACGATCACTTCTAAAATATCAAAGAAAGTTTACAAAATGCTTGATTACAAGTTTGAGTAAGGGTTTTAAGGGCATAGAGGAAACTTTTGCGAATTATTCGGCAATGCAAACAGTTTAACAATTGCAAATTGTTAAGGAGAACTCTTTGAAACTTTGTAAATAGTTTTCATTAGCAAATCGTTGCTGCAAGCAAACTTTCCACTTAGTTTTTAGTGAGTTCTGTTGTTGTCAGTCAGTCAATGAGCAATTGGCCGTTTTGCAACCAAAGTTTTAATTACAGTTTTAGTTCAACGAAAATAGACATTAAAATGTTTTTATAAAAATAGTGGAAGTTTGCTAAAATTTATTGAAAATTCAAATTGATTGAATATCTTAATCAATATAATAAATTATTGTATAATTAATTTCGAAATTTCCCTATGTTTGAAAATCGGTTTCCATTAATATTTGTATACAAAAAAACTTCAGATCACTACTTGATTACTTTGTAAGCATTTTTGAACCAAGTCGGGAGATAAGTTAGGCTTTTGTGTTTAGATTTGAATAAAAAAGGTTTGGAGTTTGCAAAACTCTTTAATGGAGATTTTGCAACTTTTTTTGGTCTTACATGAGTGAGATAAAAGTGGTAAATCTTAAATGAGGATATCGATAGGGAGAGGAATTGTATTATTATTACATGGCGCCCAACGAGTATTTTTGAAGCTCAAGTAATTAGGCTCGGCCATTGTCCGTGGTACGATGGAGGAGAGTTTCGGTTTTCCCGGGACCTCCGGACGCGTCTGCGGATTGCACGTGGCCAAAAAAAGAGCCAAGGAGCTATGACCGGGGTCTCCGGGTCCGGCCGTCAGTCAACATTGCCGTTACATTACACACACCCAGTACACACACACGTACACATTTACACCACTCATTTGAAAGGCAAGTAAATTTTGTTGCTGTTGCTTTTGTGTCTAAAAATAGACGAAAATCGATAAACGAATGTTTTTCTTTTTGGCTGCAAACAAACAGACACAGAGAGAGAGAGAGAGAAAAAGAGCGAAACCCAGCGCAGAGGGAGAGGGAAGAGCGCTGAGCACGAAGCGAAGATTACGGGGCTCCAAACCATATCCCGCCCCCGAAATCCCACCCACTTTGCCGCCCATCCACGTGCTTGGTATTGGCAGTGGTTTCGATGGATGGCCAAAAGGAAAAACGTCCAGTGAACCAGTGCTGTCAGCTCAGCTAGTTTTTAAACAAAGTTTGCTTTCCAAAGTTAAAAGTTTTGATAAGTCAAAGAAATCAAAATTTTACATACAAATGTATATTCTTCGTCTATAAAAGCTTATCTCTGAAATGCCTTATAAATAGCCAAAGTTAAATTTACAGTCATTTTAAATCTTACATTTCAATCTAGTGTTTTAACGATTTAAAAGTGTATTACAAAAAGGAATTACGATACTAAGCAACAAATAACTTAAGAAAAGATGGAGACCAATTTACAACTCAGGAGCCTATATATATATAAATCTTGTTTTATTTTTTTTCCATTTAATAAAGCGGAAATGAAAGAGCTGTGGGAGCCAGAATGTCAATACATGTCTATCCCTGACTGTAAAACTTTTTTTTTTGGTCTGAGGTTCGAGTTATCCGCCGCAAATTGTTTTTATTTTTTGGAGGGAAAACCAGGGCAGCACTGGCCAAGACAAAGACGATCAACCACCTCAGCCAAGAAGCCTCCTATTTTTTCCCCGCCCATCAACATACATATGTATATCTATATCTATGTCATGAAGGAGACGAAAGAGACGTTGACGACCCGACCATGGACAATGTTCTTGTTGTTGTTCTCGGCCTGCCCGGGACAAAAAGCTAGTAGGAAGCACTCCCCACTGTCCCAGTGTACCGCCACCAAACAGGAGCAACAAACGCACAGTGGTTGCAAGCTGTACAAATATTTAGCTGATTTGATTGACAGCCGCAAAAACGGTGCGGGAGGGAAACGGTAAAGTACGTAGTATTCTTCATCACTGCGAAACACCATCTGCCACATAAAACAATCGCAACTGGAGTTAGTTACTTAGGGAATAGTTTTAACCATTGTGCTCTATGCCATTCTGTCAATTTGACATCGACTTCGGCCTATATAGGAGGCTTATTTGCTTAAATGGCCATAGACTGAATGGATTAGATCAACAAAATCGTAAGGCATAAAGCCAATAATAACTATACTTTACGCTTCAACCAGCTTCGGGTAGAGCAGGTAAACAGGCTATAGAAAGCCAGTAAGTAGTATGTAAGAAGTTAATGGTTTTGGTTTAGCATCTTCATGAAAGTCGCGTTCAATTTATAAGTAGCTGCTTACATTTGTAAAAACACTACTTTATTCATTCTATGCTGTTTATATTTCTTTAGCACCAATTTATAGCCTCAAATGGGATATTGGTATTGATATATGCAAAGAAGAAGCAGAATTCAATCAATTGAGACCATTATTTTGAGTGTTGTCTAGGTTCCAATGAATTATTTGTGTTATAGTTCCCAAGTTGTTTTTCGCCAACTTTGGACCAGTGTGCATCATCATTGACAGCGCAGTTCTGGCCCGCTTTTGTGTATGTGCTTATTACAGTTATTTTTGGAAGCCAACAAACACACACACAGGCACACGTGCTGTGTAAGCTTTTGTTTGAGCATGTGTGTGTGTGTGTGTGTGTGTGTGTGTGTGTGTGTGTGTATACGCAGTCTGTGTACATTTTGAGTTATGTATTCCGAATGTTTTTAATGCTATATACATATGCAGGTTACATACGAACATCTAATATAGGAGGAGGAGAAGGATATAATATAATAACCGCCCAACACTGCCCTGAACTAAAGCCCAGTTTACGTAGGGTTGGATTGCAGGGACCTTCGTTCCCACTTACCGTGTATTGGTATTCTATCGTCGGGACTAGACATTTTGCATATGGAATTGGGGGAGGGCGGAACCTGAAACAAATCAGAAAATCAAATTAAACAATATTCCACAAAAATCAAGTTAAAATTTGAATTTTTAAAAGGATTTTTTGATTAAATTTCATGGTTCATGGTTCTACTATGGTTGCACCAATCCACAATTGACAACTGAAACTTCCTTAAACCCAAACATGTTTCACTAAAAAAAGTATTATGATTAAACACAATCGTATCCTTTGGGGGTATAGGCTGGTTATAGGGGTAAGCAAACGATAGTTTCAAAATATTCTATAAAATAATTAAGTCTCACATAATTTATTTACCAAAAATCACTGTATTTAAACTACAACTTGTTTCCCTGAGAAAATATGAATTAGTTACAGCATATTTCACAAACATTGTTCCTTAAACTTGTTGCTTATTTCCACCGAGCTTTTTGCCAAGAGATTACCACTATCTGGACCCTGGGCTCTTCTGACTCATTATAACAAGAATCACAATCATAGGAAATACCCAACTTCCTCCAACAAAACAAAAAATGTATAAGAAATTGCACATAAATACATATGTCCATACTCTTAATATATTCTTAATAAAGCGAAATTTCATTTAAAATGAATTCATAAAAACAGATTAACGCTATACAAAACAAGCCCCAAAAACTTACTTGCTGCTGATAAGAGAAGAATTTTTGGAAAATTTTCGTTGTCATTTTCGGAACTCCGATAATGATATGTTTGTTTCTCTTTTGGTTTGTTTACAGTCGGGAGAATATGATGATTGGAGGACTTTACTGATCGGAAAAAATTTGAATATTTTTTGTATAATTGATTTTTGCTGTTTTGGTTCCTTGTTGTTGGTTTTTTGGTCTGACTCAGGTGCGCCTTTGCGGAGGAGTGGCCGTAAAACGATAACTAGTTGCCCCATTGACCTTCACAATCACCATACACACATACACACACACAAACACACACACATGTGACGCACAAAATAATTTCCGTTCACTAATTACACGAGCAAATAGAATAAAAGCAGCCGAAACTCGAATAATAAAAAAAAACAAAAAAAAGAATCAGAACAGGGGGAACAGAACAGGGATGGCTGAAATTGCATTGTAAATAAATTACCGTTAAATCGTTTCCAATTAAGGCCAAAACCGATCGACCATGTTCATAAATAATTCAAGCAATTAAATTCCATACGGACCTTTTGCAATAGGTGAATGATTCGAAGCAGAGAAAGGGGGAGAAGCGTTCAAAGGACGTTCGAACTAGAAAAAACATGGGACTTATCATGGCAAGTTCGCACTTTAAAAGTGAATTGCTTCTTGTCGTGGTCACTCTGCAGATATCAATATTAAACCAAATATAACTCTTAAATACTCTATTTATAAAATATATAAAATATATAATAATATAAAATCATTTTAAAAAATTAGGGTCAAAGATTAAAGAGCAAGTGATATTATACAAGGGCATTATACAATATTCAAAGAAACTTTATTTTAAGTACAAGGAAATCACGACTACAATATATAAGTAGCAACGCTAAAACTAAGCAACCGGGATTTTCGCTCGTTTTCTCAGTAAGTCGGTACTCTGTAGGGATAATGCTAGAATGAACACTAGCGCTGGCCTTTTTAATCGGATGAATATTTGACCTGGGCCTTTGAAAGTATAAAATATTGAATATTTTAAGATCTGTGGTGTGAATCAAAACCGAATCTTGGAGGAATATTACATGTAGACGCTCAAAATTCTGGTATTTTTCGTGATATACAATTATTACATATTTACATTCTATTTGAATCTTAAAACATCAAATGATGTGCTGACAAAAAAAATTAATTCAGTTTTGAACAAAAAATATAGATTTTCACAAAATTAGGTTTTTCCCCCTTAAAAAAATATTAAAACTTATTTTGATTACCCATATTTAGGTTCCAAATAGAAGATACTTGAGGATAATGCCTTTTGATTTACTCTGATTGGAGTATAACCCATACAGCTATGTCCGTCTGTCCGTTTCGTCTCAAACTAGTCTCTCAGTTTTTAAGAAACTTTGAATGAAACTTTGCAGATATTCTTCTATATTCTCACTCTTATATAAAAGAAACGGGCCAGATCGGACGACTATATCATATAGCTGCTATGGGAACGACCGGAAAACGATTAGAAATAAAAATTATACCTTCAGTTTTCAAAATTTTTTGGTTAAATTTAGGAAATTGTATATGTATTTCCTGTTAGTGTTCAATTACAATCTGCAAGGGTATACAAACTTCGGTGTATCGAAGTTAGCTTCCTTTCTTTTTTTTTTTTTTGTAATCGTGTCCGTAACAAAGGTAAAAAGGCAAACATTAACTCTGGAGATAAATCAGTTTAAAGTTTTTGATGTGCCCACGTTTACACTAGTGTACCTCGCTTACATGCTTACACCGCCAAAAAATTTCGACCTTCATGTATAACCCCCCTTAATAAGCCAAATTAAGAAGAAGCCAATATTGTAGGATCTAAGGAAATCATGCCTCAACGTCATAAATAAATAAATTGTTAATTTGGCAATTATTTGATTTGTAAACAAACACAGATTACTGATTATATAGCCGTATCATATAGATGTCTAATGAACACCCTAAGACCTGGCCACACCAGCCCATAAAATAATGATAAGGAGTTTCATCTGGCTACAATTTTAGGCCTTAAAAAAGACGAACCAAAGATATTCTGAGATGATGAGCTTGTCACATCTAGGAAAGGAATCCCAATATATGTACAAGTAAATCATTATACAAAAAAATATAAAATAAACAATTTGTCATTGTTCAAAATGCGTTTCCTCTAGATCAGCGGAGGGCACGAGATCTAACGGTTTGAGCAGCAGCTCGACCAGCTGCCTCC
>JAEIIH010031801.1:0-20215 GCA_018904745.1 Drosophila orosa
CTAAAGTAAATCCACCTTCTGCTGATTCTGTGCGCCTGGTACTCCCAATTCAGAAATTGACGATTTTGTACTGAAAAACTAGGAATTGGGAGCTCGTTTTTGATTACAACAACAACAAAATTGTTGTACAACAACATTGCTACCTACAACAACAACAACAACAATTTTTTGATCTTCAATTTCATTGAAATCGGCCAAAAACTGACCATTTCTGAATTGGGAGTACCAGGCGCACAGAATCAGCAGAAGGTGGATTTGATTTATTGGAAGCCACTCGATGACGTCATATTCACTCAACAGATGAGTGCATCTGAGCGGGATCACCATTGAGCGGCATCTCACTAAATGCCAGTGATGCCAATCTAGATTATAGAGATGGAAACATAGTGAGAAGACCGACGAAGATAGAGGCACAGAAAGCGATACAAATAAAACCAGAAAGGAAGCTAAAATCATTGTATTTATAGGATTATTCAGCCTCACAGTGGTAGTAGTATTTTTATTCCATTCCCCCCACATATTTAAATAAAAAAGAACACTTGAAATTGTTTTAAAATAATTTTTAATGTTTATTATTTATGTTAAAAAGGGGTTTGCGCATTTTCGTTTTGCTGTCAGGAAAACAAGTAATTTTACAATTTACACTTTAAAAACGAGATGTACACACAAAAAATATATGTATATATAGACGGGACGAAGGCAAGTTAAAAAAAAAAAAAAAAATAGTAGGGCTAAAATTGGGAACAAGCAAATCGATTTCGTATTTAAATTTGTAGTGTCTTTTGTTTGCCTTTTGTATATATTTTTTGAAAATATATTAATATCTATTAGCTTAGATCGTACAAAGGGGGTGCGTGCGTTGCCTTAAACATATATAAAAAACTTGGCGGCTAGTTGTTGCCGTATTTTTATCGTCCCTTTTTTTTATCAAATCCTCTTTAATTATTATTAATATTTAATATTATTATTAAATTATACGACGGCGGTGATCTGCGCACAATTCTCGCCGCTCGCCTTTCGTCGCCTTAAATCAAACAGTTGTGAGAATCTTTTTACAGTTTAGCTTAGTCACTATGTAATAATACATAATAATAGTAATAATAATAATAATAATAATAATAATAGTAATAGTAATGGTAATAAAAAAAAAACGTGGTGTAAAAAAAATAGTTCGTTCAATGCAGTGTTTTTACGCCTAACAATTTCGTTTATATAAGCACTTCAGTTTCGAGACCTACAGAACTACGATTCGTGTAAAATGTATGGGTTGTATGGGGGAATCCGATAAGAACTTAGCCCTAGCTTAGTGATATAATGCGTCGCTTACAACTAGAAACGTTCTCCATTGATCAGAATCAGAATTTGCGCTAAGTTTAGGTTTCCTATCATTATCCTTAATGCTTATCAATATATATGCTATATGTGTTCGGTTTACTGGAAGCTACGATGACGTTACGACAATTAAATAAAATGCGCCACAAGACGAGCTCTTAACTCAATGAGTAGATATATCTACGTGATCGGCGCACTGTACAACAAGCATAATTCATAATTTAAGTTACAAAAGTTCCCTCGCTGCAATCGCCTTTCCTTTTCGTTTCAATTGAATATAAAAAAAAAAAAACAGAGAGAACAAGTCGCGGAAATGAATACTACACATAAATCGTAGAGAATAGGCAGTTACAAATACATTTTTATATTTATAGATAGCATTTTAGATGTAGAACGCGTGTGTGTGTAGCCTTGGGGGACTCTTTAAGAGTCCCTGCTTGCAATCCCTGGGATCCTCTAGATCCTCCAGTCCCCAGTTCCCAGTTCCCTTTACCCTTTACCCTTTTCCCCACTCCCAGTCCCTGCTTATGGTCAAATATAAATGGCCTCCGATCCCTTGTTGGCCTGATGGCCGCCAGAGATGTACAGATTATTGGCCGCCGGCGACTGGACACCCTCGCTCCAATCGGAATTCGAGCGGGGCGAGGAGGAGGACCAGTGGCCCGGGGACTCTGGCGATGGCGTCGGATAGCTGTCCAGCGTCTGGACCAAATGCTGCGGCGTATGCCCGCCCGAGTGCTGGCTGGGTGGCGTTAGGTACTGGTAGAAGGCCTGCTGCTGGTTATGCTGCGACGACGGCGACAGCATGTTGGTCGACGGCGATGACCCGGACATTGAACTTTGTATCGAGGGCGGATTCATTTGACCCGAGTGAAATGAGTCTGCAGGAAGGAGGGAATAACTACGATTAGCTCTGAATTAATGCAAGGATTTCTCTGCTCGAAACTTACCCGGAGATCCACAAAATCCATTCAGGTCCAAGCCTGCTGAACCGAACTCCAGGCCTCCAAGCTGCTGCTGCTGTTGCTGCTGTTGTTGCTGCTGCTGTTGCTGCTGCTGCTGTTGCTGCTGTTGCTGCTGCTGCTGTTGCTGTTGCTGCTGTTGCTGCTGTTGCTGCTGCTGCTGTTGGGGGGATAGCGTCTGCATTATTGCACTGCCTTTCGAGGATTGTGGCGGGGCGAGCATGATGCCCATATCGCTGCCAGTGGGCGAGATGATGCCAAGGCTAACGGGCGAATTCTGGGGCCCTACGCCTCCAACAAGGCCGCCGCCAGTCACACTCCCACCATTGGCGCCGCCCAGCAGGCTGTTGAGGTTGCTGCCGCCAAACTGCTTCTGCTGGGTGGCATGCCTCATCGCCTGGATGTGGGTGGGGGAGGTGGGCAGGCTGGGTCGCGACTTGGCCGGCGATGGCGAGCCTGCAAGGTAAGGAAAGTAAGTATATTATTAGTTGTGTGTCCTTGGGAAGAGCAAGAAGTGCGGGGACTCACCCAAGTAGGCATGCGGCGATAGCGCCAGACTGCTCTGCACCGAGTGCGGCGGCGACTGGTTGGAGTACGGCGGACTGAGCCCCTGCTCGTGACTGTTACCGGCGCCGGTCAGGCCGCTGAGATTACAGAGTCCCACAACGCCCTGAACGCCGGCACCTCCTCCTCCTCCTCCTCCATTGCCATTCCGCTGGCCGTTGCCATTCATCCCGAGTCCTTGGCCGTTGAGCAGCTCCTGCTGAAATGGCGAGCCCATCGAGTAGCCGTAGTTGTCCAGCTTGATCATGTCCAGGCCGTTGCCCTGCAACGATTGCATGGATTGCGCATTCTGGAAAACATAATATATAATATTAATATGCAATCGCTCGCTGATTAAACCCGCCACTCACCTTGATGCAATCCTCATAGCTCGGCGGCTGCTTGGCCCCCGTATTCGCATTGCTGTTCGGCGGCGGGGCGGCCATCGCGTTCGAGTACATCGAGTTGGTGTCGTACGGACTGGGCAGATTCCCGCCCATGCCCACGCCCACGCCCACGCCCACCGGCGACCCACCGTCCAGGTCGTGCTGTGACATGGCCGCCACTGCTGCTGCTGCCGCTGCCGCTGCTTGTGCCGCCGCCGCCGCCGCTGCTGCCACAGATCCCTGCTGAACAACTCCCGCCAACTGGGAGGGATTCAGGCCATTCAGACCGGCTGCCGATGCCTTTTTTGAGGCCGCACTTGTCTTTTTTGAACTGGCCTTGCGTCGCAGACTGCCGCCGCCCGTGGCATCGAGTCCATTGTCCGGGCTGCCCTCGATAAGTTTTGCCTTCTTGGCGGCCTTCTGTTTGGCCGCCTGGCTGCTTTGCTTGCCAGCACCGGCGCCGGCCCCTCCATTGCCGCCGCCACCATTCCCGGCCGATATGACCGTCGGCTGTGTGATCAACTGTGGCTGCTGTCCCGGCGGCGGAGATCCGATCATGGCCTGCGGCGTCATGCTGAGCATTTGCGGTGAGCGCGGCACATGCTCGTCCAGCAACCGGACAATGTCGTGATGCAGCCGCTCGCTGGCCACGTCGCGGGGCAGGCGGTCCATGTGATCGGTGATCTCGCGATTGGCAAAGTTGTCCAGCAGGGCCTTGCAGGCCTCGTAGCTGCCCTCGCGAGCGGCGAGGAACAGCGGCGTCTCGTCCTTGTCGTCCTGGGCATCGCGATTGGCATGGTGCATCAGCAGTATGTTGACCGCCTCCGTGTTGTTCACCGCTGCCGCCCAGTGCAGCGCCGTCTTGCCGGAATTGTCCGCCGCATTGATGTCAGCGTCCGCCGTTATCAGATCCTCCACCATTCCCTCGATGGCCAGGCGGGCGGCCAGGATCAGAGGTGTGGTCCCGTCATGCATCCTGGCATTCAGATTGGTGGCCCGGTTGCGCAAGAGTATCTGGAACACGCCCATGGCATCGGCAGCCACGGCGGCATGCAGCGGTGTCCTGCCCGTGTTATCCTGACAATTGGCATCCGCTCCGGCGTCCAGCAACCTCTTGGCCGCATCGGCGCGGGCAAAGCGCGCGGCCAGGTGGAGCGAGGTCTCGCCCGTCTTGTCCATGGTGGCATTCAGTTCGGCCCCCTGGGCCAGCAGATCGGATATCACCTGAGCCGTGCTGTCGTCATTGTTCTCAATGTCCTCGATGCCAGTGTCCAGGCCACCGCCTCGCACGGCCGCAATCATGAGGGGCGTGAGGCCACACGGTCCGCGGGCATCCACGTCGTGCTTGCCGCCATCCTGATGCGCCGGCGGGGTCATAATGGCGCGCACATCCGCCACATCGAGATGGGCCTGCGACCAGACCCTCTGGTCCGCCTCCTCGTACTCGCTGACCATCGTGTGATCGCTGGCATAGCCGCCGTTGTTGCCCAGCCCCACCACGGAGACGGGATCGGTGCGCTGTCGCTTGGGCAGCTGCATGTCGGACTCGTCGTCGGACCAGTGGGCACCCGGCTGTCCCACGCCCTGCGACTGCATGGCCACCTGTTTGTTCAGATTCCGCATCTCCTGGCCGTGGGGATCGCGACGTCGCCGCGACATGACGGCGGTCGGTGCTCGGAATCCCTCGGGGAACCAGGTGACGCCATGCGCTCGCTTCCGCTGCGTGCTGAGGACCATGCCGAAGAAGGCCAGGACAAGGATGACCAGAATAATGCCCGTAATCACATATTTGATATTGGCCGGCGGCTCGCCATTGTCCTCGTCCCCGGGATTCTTAATTCCCCGCACGCTGTAGATGGGAAAGTCGTCGAGCAACTGGTGTTTGGCCGCAGTGGCGGCCAAGAACTCGGCCGCCTCCACGGCATGGGTGAAGCATTCGGTGCACTTGCGATTGTCAATCTCCAGATAGATCTGGATGCCCGTCTGGTAGACCTGCTGCGTATACACGATCTTGTTCTTGCGGGCAAAGTCCGTGTCCTCGATCTCCGGCACGCGGACATTGTCCTTCCAGGGAATGATTATGTCACGGCCCATCGAGTCCTTCTTCAGCCGCACCGTCGTCCGCAGCATGTGGCTCATGTTGCGCAGAAACTGCGCCTGAATCTCCCTGAACTGTTCCAGCTCCATCAGCATCACCACGGACATGGCGCCCTCGGCGAGGACCGGCGACTGGGTCTTGTTCTCACAGTCGAGGCCATCCCAGCTGCACTCGGCATTGTTGCATCCGTAGTCGCAGAAGCCGTCGCCGTAGTGCTTCTGGCAGTAGGCGTCGTACAGGCTGTTGCAGCTCTTCAGCTTCCGCTCGCAGTCGTGGCCGTCGTAGTGGCAGGCGGCGTTGTTGCACTCCTCGTTGCACTTGCCGTTCTTGAACTTGTTCCAGCACTCGTGGGCCGAGCAGTTGGCCCACGGATTGATGCCCAGCGAGCAGTCGTTGCCGTCGAAGTTGCAGGCATAGCTGTTGCACTCGGCATCGCAGAAGCCGTTGCCCTGCTTCTCCGCACACCCGCGCTTGTCGCACATCGCCCGCTGCTGTTGCAGATCCTCGGCATAGCGATCGTTGCCACCGCCAACGCCACCGCCAGAGCCACCGCCCCAGCCGGGATAGTTGGCATCGTAGATGTCGCAGCGTTTGCCCTTCCACTTGCTCGGACAGAGGCAGTCAAAGTCACCCAGGAGATTGTCACAGGCGGCGCCTTGGGAGCAGGGATTCGGCGAGCACTCGTCCAGGGTGTCCACCTCGCAGTGTTCGCCGGTGGTGCCCTTGGGGCACTCGCAGCGATAGCCAAAGCCATCCTCGTCGTCCGCCACACAGTTGCCCACGCGGCAGGGATTCGAGTCGCAGTCCTGACCGCTCAGCTCACAGTTCTTGCCGTAGAAGCCATTGTTGCAGATGCAGTGGTGGCCACTCTGCCGGATATTGCAGTTGCCGCCATTCTGGCAGGGACTCTGCGCACAGAAGTCGACCTTGTGCTCGCAGTGGCGACCCATGTGACCCGGCCGGCAGTTGCAGTGATAGTTGTTCACCAGCTGGACGCAGTCCAGGGTGCCGGCATTGGAGCAGGGATTGCTCAGGCACTCGTTGATGTCGCCCTCGCAGCGGGCACCCACAAAGCCCGGCTGGCAGACGCACTCGAAGCCGCCAACGCGATCGATGCAGCTGCCATTGTTGTGGCAGGCACCCGGCTCACAGTCGTCCTTGTTGATCTCACAGATGATGCCCAGCGTTCCGGGCGGGCAGCTGCAGCTAAAGTTCTTCACCAGGTCGTGGCAAGTGCCGCCGTTCTGGCACGGATTCGGGGCACAATCATCGATGTTGAGCTCACAATTCTGTCCCTGGAAACCCTGCCGGCAGTCGCACTTGTAGGCTCCAATCAAATCGCGGCAGGTGCCGCCGTTCTGGCAGGGCTGCGACTGGCACTCGTCAATCTCCTGCTGGCAGTAGCTGCCCGCATAGCCCTGGGAGCAGTAGCAGACGTGGCTATTGCCGTGATCCTTGCACGTTCCATTGTTGCACAGCTGGCGCAGGCTGAGGCCCTTCCTGTCGGCCGCATCCTGGCAGGAGATGGTCTGCACATCGCACAGCTTGCCCGTCCAGCCGGCGGAGCACTTGCAGCTGAACTGATGCTTGATCTGGCTGCAGGTGGCTCCATTCTCGCAGGGCGACTGGCCGCACCAATCCACGTACTCGGAGCACTGCTTGCCCGTGTATCCGCTGGGACAGTGGCACGTGTACTCGTCCCGCTGCTCGTGGCAGGTGGCACCGTTCAGGCAGGGACTGGAGTCGCATTTGTTCAGCTTGTACTGGCAGTTGGCGCCGGAGAATCCGGCCAAGCAGCTACAATTGTAGGCATTGATGCCATCGATGCAACTGCCGCCGTTCAGGCACGAGCTCTCCGTGCAGTCCTCGTCATTGGTCTGGCAATTGATGCCGCTGAAGCCCAGGGGACAGGTGCAGGTGTAGCTGTTCACATACTGGCTGCAGGTGGCACCGTTCTGGCACGGCTGGCTGATGCACTCGTTGATGTCCGTCTCGCAGTGCTTGCCATCGAATCCGTCCACGCAGAGGCAGTCATAGTCACCGATGCCATCCAGGCAGGTGCCGCCATTCTGGCAGGGGAACGAGGCACAGTCGTCCGTGTTGATGGCACAGTCCCTGCCCTCGTAGCCCTTGGTGCAGAGGCATCGATAGGAGCCCGGCACGTTCAGGCAGCTGGCCCCGTTGCGGCACGGTGAGCTGAGGGCGCACTCGTCAATGTCCTCGTCGCAGTAGCGACCCGTGTAGCCCACCTTGCAGGTGCAGGAGAAGTCCAGGAAGTTGGAGCTGGGCGTGCACTTGGCCTCGTTCTTGCACCGATTGCTGGCACAGGGATCCATCTTGCTCTCGCAATCCCTGCCCGTGAAGGGCACCTTGCAGACGCACTTGTAGCCATTGACCTTGTCGATGCAGGTGCCGCCATTGCCGCACGGATTGGTCACACAATCGTCGATATTCGTCTCGCACTTCTGCCCCGTATAGCCGGGCATGCACTGGCAACTGAAGGCGTTCAGCTTGTCGTAACAGGTGCCGCCGTGCTGGCACGGATTGCTGCTGCACTCGTCAATGTCCAGCTCACACCGCTTGCCGGCATAGCCCGGCGGGCAGTGGCAGATGAACTCGTTGATGCCGTCCTCGCACCGGCCGCCGTTCACGCACGGATTCGAGGCGCACTCGTCCACATCGCTCAGGCAGTGGGCATCGTAGAAGCCCCGCGGACACTCGCACTTGTAGCCATTCACCTGGTCGATGCACACACCGTTGTTGGCACACGGACTGCTGATGCACTCGTCCACATTCTTCTCGCAATGCTGGCCGGTGAAGCCGGGCACGCACTGGCACTTGTACGAGTTGATGCCATCGATGCAGGTGGCACCATTGTTGCACGGATTGCTGTGGCACTCGTTCACATTGATCTCGCAGTTCTTGCCGCTGGTCCCCGGCTGACAGTGGCAGAAGTAGCTGCCCACGCGGTCCTGGCAGTGGCCATCGAACTGGCAGGGATTCGACTCGCACTCGTTGATCTGCTTCTGGCAAATGTAGCCCGTGTAGCCGGGATCGCACAGGCACTTGAAGCTGTTCACATCGTCGATGCACTTGCCCCGATGGCAGGGATTGGAGTCGCAGTCATTGATGTTGATCTCGCAGCTGGTGCCGGTGTAGCCGGGCGGACACTCGCAGCTGTAGCCAGCGATGGAGTCATGGCAGATGCCTCTATTCCTGCACGGCTGCGATTGGCAATCATCGATATTGATCTGACACCGGGCCCCGGTGAAGCCCAGGGCACAGCTGCACTTGAAGCCATTGATCTTGTCGTGGCAGGTGCCGTCGTTGAGGCACGGATTCGACTGGCACTCGTCGATATCGATCTCGCACTGCGTTCCCGTGAAGCCGGGCATGCAGACGCACCGGAAGGTGCCGGGATCGTCCAGGCAGCTGCCCTCGTTCTGGCACGGATGCGACTCGCACTCGTTGATGTTCGTCTCGCAGCGGGGTCCGGTGAAGCCCTGCGAGCAATTGCATCGGTAGCTGCCCGGGGTGTTCACGCAAATGCCATTGTGCTCGCACGGCGATCCCTGGCCACACTCATCGATGTCCTCGGAGCAGTCCACGCCCTTGTAGCCCGTCGCACAGGAGCAGGCATAGGAGCCATTGATGGGGCTGGTGTCGCAAATGGCGTCCGCATGACACGGATTCGAGGTGCAGGCATCGTCCAGGTGACACAGGAGGCCCGTCTTGCCCTTGGTGCACTGACAGTAGAAGCTGCCCACTCCGTCGATGCAGGTGGCGCCGTAGAAGCAGGCCGCCTGCTTGCAGTCATCCGTGTTGACACTGCAGTCGGGTCCCTCCCAGCCGTTGACGCAGATGCAGCTGTAGGAGCCGTGGGTGTTGGTGCAGGTCGCTCCGTTCTGGCACACCGGATGCTCCCGCTGGGCGCACTCGTCCACATCCACCTGGCAGTAGCGACCCGTAAAGTTGGGGGGACAGCTGCAGCTGTAGTCCGAGATGCCATCGATGCAGGTGCCGCCGTTCTGGCAAAGGTGGCCCACGCAGTCGTCGAAGTTCTGTTCGCAGTTCTTGCCGTCAAAGCCTGGAAGAGGAAAAAGGGATGTACTTATTAGATTTTAATGTATTTACTTAGTTTTAATGTTTCATAAACTTGATTTTAATGTTTTATTAACTTGATTTTAAATTTAAGAGGTTTGAGGGGAGCCAAAATAAAAGAAAAGTTGGTAATCGAGTGGAAAAAATGGATGTTGCATACTTTTTGGCGGTACTTGTGGTAACATTTCTTTTATGGTAATACGATTTCCAAGGAGAAGAAAGAAAGAAAGCTTGCAGTTCTATTAATTTTCTTCTTTTTTTAAATTAATAATTTAGAAAACGTCAACTCAGGATTACAAAAACAAAAACCTAGACATTTTCGGTAAGAAACAAAGCTTACTAAGGTTTATAAAAACAAATAATACAGAAAAATTAAGAACCTTGCCAAGGTTACTTTAAAAAAATATAATCCACCTATTAAAAAAAATATGATAAAAATTACAATATATAAAACAAAAATAAATACATTTTCCTACTGTTTAAAATGAATTATTTGTACGGTAAAGTTTCAATAATCGAGAAAGTTATGCATCTTATAGCCACACTAACGCTTATCTCTGAGATATTTTCTCCTCTCTCTCTCTCTCTTCTAATTCTCCTTCCCTATTTCTTTTTACCGCTCCCTTGGCTTATATCCTCTTTCCACTGTGCAATGGAGTGCATAATCAGATTTATGGCAACATCATAAAATGCTTCAATAAACGAAAACGTTTACAGCCACAAAAACAACAACAACACAAGGAGGAATGGAGTAGGCAACAAAAAGTGGTTGAGGAACAACAACAACAACAATAATAACAACATAAAGAGCAGGGCGAAGCAGCCGCACAAAACGCAACGGCCGCTTAAAGTTGTTGCTTGTTTTTCAGTCTTCGTCGTCGTTGTTGTTGTTGTTGTTATTGCTAAGGAATGCTTTGCAGCTGTGCTGCACATGTTTGTTTTGTTTTCCAGAGAGGGGAGAGAGCCGGCGTCGCACACTCTCTCTCTCTCTCTCTCTCTCTCTGCCCATACATTTCTTGGATTTTCCGTTTACCTGATAAACTCTCTCGCTTCCTCTCCGGTTTCGCCCCCTCCCTCTCTCTTGATATTGCTGCGCCTGCGCTTCGCTTTTGGCGGCTGCGCATGCGAAGCGAATGGGCAAACAAAATGTAACGTGAAAACAGACAAGGCAAGGCAAAAGCACGCACACAGGCAGCCGCATATAAACACACATGCGTACAGGACAGGACATAAAAATAGATTCATGAAGTTGGTTTGATAAACTATGAATTTAGCTAGTGCAAATTTAATTAAGACTACATTTTGCAAATAAATTAACATCACTAGATTTCATTTTTGTTACCCTAATATATTCTGACCTACTACACTATATTTTTCTATTGGTTTTGTGTAATGTTTTCCCCCCCTAAACCAACATATTTCGAAAATATTTCATTTACATTAATTATGTGCTATATTTTCGAACGCCACTGTGCCAACATACATGTGTACATAAACACATACACACACAGCACCCAGCACACAACACGTCTTTGGTTGTTCTTTCCCACGGTCTCATACCTCGCGAGCCCCAAGTCTCTGCCGGCGTCGCTGCCGCGGTCAACTATTTCGAATGCGCGCCAAGCTATCTCTCCCTCTCGCACAACAATGAAAAAATGCTGTTTATGCTGCGCGCGCGCTTCGTTTTTTTTTCGCTCTCTCAAATTGAACGCTCTCGCGACGCTTTCCTCCCCTATTCGTCCATCTCCTTCCCCACGTTATTACTCTCTCTCTCTCTTTTAAGCGATCGAGTTTTTGGACTTCGTTCATTGCGCTTTATTTATCTTGGTGTGTGTGTTGGAGGATTTAAATCGCACTGCAATGGTATTTTCCTACATACATACATACAGATATATTTGTTATGTAGAGCTCTCTCTCAGTCTCGCCCACGAGCTTTGTTTTTTCTTTATGATTTTTCTTGCTTGGTCGGTTTTTTAATGCCACAAAAGAAGGGCCACATGTACAAATATACAAACATCCGTACATAAATGCATACATATGTATGTATGTATGTACATGTGTAAGAGTGCAAGAAAATATTTGCCTGTGTTGAGCGGCGGCATTTGTTATTATTATTATTTTAATTTTATTTGCGACTACAACTTGTTGCTGTCTAGGAAAAAAACAGGAACAGGAACCGGAGGGAAAACAATGAAAAACCCGAAAGAGAAAATCAAAAAGGACAACAAATAAGCTACAAATATTTTAGGTATTTTTTTTTTAAGCCAACGCGACATCTTCAACATCTCTTGTTCTTTTCCTATTTTGCATAATGAGTGCAACTTCAACAACCTGTGCCCCTCCCCCTTCTACCCCGCCCGAATTCCAAATTGTTGTTGCTTCCTTTTGCTCTTATTGCCACTTGCAACGTGATGTCCACAGGGCGATTCGTGTCGTGTCGGTGGTTTCGTTGTTGGCTTGTTCGCTGGCTGTTGTAATTCGGTTAAGATTGCTCAATGGGCCACAAAAAAACAAAAACAAAAAAGTACAAAAAGTACGAAAAAGGCGTACATTTTCCCAGTGCAATAATGAGACCAAATTCTGACTTGGGTCACACTTTCACACGATCTGAAGTTGGGCTTAAGATCATGTTTTAAGTCTCTATCTTGGGGATACAACAGAATCTACAGTAAACCTACAGGAAAAGGGCTTTTTAAAAATGTTAATAAATAATGTAATGATCACACTTTAACCCAATCTTTAGCCGTAAACGAATATATTCTAGTTATAAACCTCAATTTTAATTTAAATACGACTCTTCTGAATACAAAGGGGCTTTTTAAAAATGTTAATAAATAATGCAATGATCACACTTTAACACAATCTTTAGCCGTAAACGAATCTATTTTAATTATAATGCTCAATTTTAATTTAAATACAACTCTTCTGAATACAAAAGGGGTTTTTTTTTTTAAATGTCAATAAATAATGCAATGATCCCACTTTAACACAATATTTAGCCGTAAGCGAATCTATTTTAATTTAAATACGACTCTTTTCAATACAAACTAAACGCCATTTCCCATCGCATATGAATACATACAATCTTTAGTTACACTTTCGCACGATCCTTGGCTGATCCCCAATCCATTTATTGCAATTCTTCCGCTCAGTTTTGTGTCATTAGAATTTTTGATTGGCCGCAATTAAAAGGCCAGACTTATCACATTGCTGTATCTCCCCTCGCTGCAGTTACTGCAGCTTTTTTGTAAATTGTCGTGTGCAATTCGCATCAATTGAAATGAATTAATTGAAAATTGCACACAAAACACACATACAAAGACACCGTAAATACACACATGAGTGTGTGTACATACATACGATTGTATGCAATCCAAGCAATTTACATGATGAATAAGAATTACAACAAGAAAAACACTGAATGGGCGACAATTGACGGCAGAAGGTTAAAACGTTGTGGAAAAAAAAGGGGGGAGTAGTCAAATGGAAATATCTGATCACACAATTATAATCTATCATGTATCAAGTTATCCCAATCTTGTAGCTTAAGAAGAACTATTAAACGAGTTTAAGTGGAGCTATCTAGAACGATTATGCTGTAAATACAAATAACTTCTTCGTACTTTAATGTAACCCCTCTAGATAAATTCCACAGTTAAGAAATATGTCTATAAATACACTGAGATTACCAGAAAGATAATTATAATCTATGGGATCAAGTTTTTCCAATCTTGTAGCTTAAGAATAACTATTAAACCAGGTTAAAGACTGGGCTGTCTAGATCGTTTATGCTGTTGATACAGATAACTTTATAATTAAATAAAATATAAAGCACAGATAGTTCATACTTCAAGAAATATATCTATAAATATACAGTTATATAGCAGAAAAATATTTTAAACATCGGTTAACAAAATCACTGCGACAATTACGCCATTTCGAAGCCGCAACAACTTCTTGGTGCCGCCTGGGTGTAATTTAACCCATGTCTTGCTCGTTTCTGCAATGATCTTCAGGGTGAATTGGATGCTTAAGCACAGAGATACGCCCTAAGGAGGTCATGCAACACTATCAGCCAAGGAAACCCAATAAAGAAACCAAGGAGGCTGAAGAAACCGCCAGAAGAAAGATCAAGAGAGGGAGCTGGGAGCTGAAGAAGCGAAGAAAGAAGCCGCTCGCGGATGAGGCCACGATCTTTTGAAATTTGTAATGCTCGCGGAACGGCGGAATGGAATGGAATGGAAATGGAAATGAGCTGCAATGTAAAAGTTGCAGTTGCAAAAAAAAAAAAATAAAAAACTGATGAATGATGCTGCTGCTGCTGGGCTGGTCAAACGAAGGAGGTTTATATTTTCTTTTTACATTTTTTTTTTGATGCTGACAAACGAGTTTGCCCCTTGTGGCAGCCAGCTACTTCAGATACTTTTGGCGTGGGCGCCTTTTTCTCTTATTTTCCAGCCCCCCGCCCCTCTTTTGGCTCGTGGCCTGTCATGGCGTCATGACTCACCATAATCGATAACTGGCTATCGATAGGCACTGCTGAGAAGCGTTCTCATCGGAACGGCGAAACACATTTTCTCCTCTGATTGCTGAGAACCTGATGCCTCGGGTTGGGCTTGCTCAAATCGAGAATCAAGCTCTAATAACTGATAACCGCGGAGTGGTGAGAGAGTTGGTAAGGTAAGCAAATCTAATTTGCTGCTTGGGGGTAAGCAAATGCTTACTTAGAAAGAAACCCGGCTTTTTTTGGTGGGAAAGACTGGCACTAACCTATTGTAACTTGGCTTTGAGTGGAGATAAAGCTTGGAATTTAGGTATGGGGGTAGCTAAGTTGCAATACATCAAACATTAAATTAAACTTTATAACAATTAGTTTGGGGAATTTTAGCATAAGAAGCTGACTAGTAACCTATTGGATCTTGGTTTTCATAGCAGTTTAAGGCTTGTTTTTTAGTACTACGCTTGGCTTTAGTATGTTCAATCATTTATTTGTTGAAATACCATCCCTAGTAACTTGGTTCCTATATAAACTACAGACCCACAACTTGATATGGAGGAAGGTCTTTTTATATATTTCTATTTAAATCAGCTTTCAATTAACTATAACCTTTGTAAATTCAGATTGATATATTTAATTTAATATTCAAAACTTACCTTTCGGACATTTGCAGTCATAGGTCAGGCCATTGGACCGACAGATTCCACCATTTTGACACGGCGATGGTGAGCAGGGCTTGTACTTGGTATCACAATCCTTTCCCGTATAGCCCGTGGGACACATGCATCTGAAAAATAGGAAGTACGAAATGGGAAATAAGAAATAGGAAATAAGAAATACGACAAAAAGAACGGCAATAATAATAAAATCGGGACAACCAACGACAGACAGTATGTAATTAAGTTCAAGAGAAACCATAAAATCTGTCTCTTTGGCTTGAACTTCCGTTTTGCTGTTCGGATTCGGATTCGGATCTGGATTTGTATCTCAATCTGAGGACAGGGGTTTCGTGAGTATGTGTGGATTGGTCGTCGTTGTCTCTTTCTGGCTCTGCCACAATTGCTTAGAGGAGTTTCAACCGGTTTTTTGGTTGTTACCACAAAACAACAGCACAACAACAACAACACAAAATACAAGAAAATATAATATAAACCCCAACGGAGTGGAAGTATCTCTCGCTGGGACTCTCTTTTATGGGCCGAGTTTTTGTTCACTTTGATTTTGTACTGCCGCGTCTTCTTCTTTCATTCTCATACGTTGTTTTTAATGTGATTTAAACTTAATTTGTTTGTGCCTTGTAAGCCGAACCGAAAGTCCAACTGCATTGAGATTCTTGAGAAATGTTTCCAGCTCGCTGTTGTTGCTGCTGCTGCTGCTGCTGTTGGGTTAGCCAGCCATTAAAACGGGTTTGCTTTTTGGACGGGAGCACCTTAAAAGGCCAATATATAAGACAAGACCACGCCCCTCCCAGCGCTAATTAAGACCATTAAAGAGCATTTAATTAAATTAAACAATTAAAAGGCACCAACCGCAACTCTTTAAATAGTCAACACATCGAATGCCGCCGTCCCAAAAAGCAGGACAGAACGCAAACTCTTTGGGGAGATCTCTGCTTTTTGTTTCACCTTTGAAGGCAGCCAGCCCCAAAGGTTTTCGAGTAAATTACATTAAATTGAAATTGCCCTGAGAGAGTCCACCAACAAAAGAAAAACCAAATACACGCACGCACGAGTGTACGAAAAAATTGATTTTTGATTGACATGTGAAATCCAGCAGGCCAATAGCCCAAGGGCCACCTTTTTTTTTGTTGGTTTCTTCTCACATTCAGATGAAGATTAGGTTTTTTTTTTTGGTTATTTTGGGTTCGTTGAATTTTTGGTAAATTTATTTTGGGCGTGTGTGAGAGTGTGGGGCTATTAATGAGCAAGTGAAATCTTAGCAGATGCCAATTATTATAATTTTATTTTTTATGGAATAAAAAAAACACACAGGACAAAGTTAAGGCAAAGAGTGAGCATAAAATTGCAAAGAAGAAGTGTAGCTGCAAGCAACTATAACTCGATTTAGCAGAGATATGGATTAAAAGTATATAATAAGTATAATAATTTAAATAACATATTATAAACAATTAAAACAATTTGTTTAAGCTGCACTCGCTTAAGAATTCAGTTCACCTTTAAAGCTACTTCCCTGGAGTGCCACAAGTTATTCATCCATTTAACTCCACTCAATATTCAATGGCCCACGAATAATCACGAATATATCTCTTAAGTCGAATGCCCTGGCTATTCGCTTAATTATTCGTTTTGTGTGTTCGACAGTTTGTTTCCATTAATAAATTCCCACCAACTGACAGTTGACAAATAAAATTGCTGTTTTTGCCAAAAGAAACAAAAAAAAAAGAGAAGAGAAGAAACAAAAAATTGAAAGCCTCATAAACTAAAGTATGACTAAGCTTTAACCAGAAGATTTAGCATAGAAACATCATAAAATCCACAAATCGAATATGAAATTTATGCAAATTGCCCTGCCAGCCATTCAACGGTGGCAGAAGATCATTTGGGCCCCCCATTTGCTACCCTCAACAAAGACCATTTATTTTCAAGTTTGTTTCTGGGTATTATATATTTGCAAAGCGAACCTGATATCTAACCCAATTTAATTGCAATTTATGAGGTTTATATTTAAAGTGCAATTTATTGCAATTTTATTGAAAGCGTAAGATGCTTTTCTTTTTTCGTGACAGTACACAGAATATTATATAAAGATTCAGTTTTATTTAGCGATCTCCCTGGGTCGCGTTCTGCTTTTTTCAGCAAGTAAACAATTTTTATTATCCTCCTTGTCAAAATGTGTGTGTGTTTTAAGGGTACAAATTGTTTTTAGTGTATGCTAATTGCTTTGAAAATGTCAGATCAGGTGAAATACACTCAAACTAAACCTAAATCAACGGCAAACACATGTTCACATCGCACTTTTCAGCTCAAATGGTTTTTAGTAAAGATATACATATACACACACCTCCGCACACATGGGATAATTTGTGTGTTTCAAATTAAAAATGCAAATGATGCCGAACACACATACAGAAAAAAAACGAAACAAAATAATTTAATTTACATGAACAAACCGAACCAGTTACCCCTTAAAAAAAATAAACAAGAGTGAAATTTGTTGTTTTCTAAACAAAAGATCGCCGGAAATTTGAGATCTTTTGTCCAACTCATTTTCTATAGGTCGATCGGTTTTTTTTTTTTTGTGTGTTTTAATTAGAGTGGAAAAGACAATTTGTTGTTGGCCCAAACGAAAATCAATAAGCTATGCAAATCGGGCCAAATCGAAAATAAAACCACAAGCTTTGAATGCGATTTTATAAATTATTAGTTTTAAATGGCCATTAATTAAAGGAAGCTACCAAAAAAAAAGCGCCTTAGATTAATATGCAAATCGAACCCGAAACGATGATGATTTGTTATCGATTTGGGGTTTTTTTTGTGACCAGAATCAGACGTGTTTGATCTTTTGTCGAACAGAGAAAACAATTTGCACTTGTCAGCTGGAAGTTGAGTTATAACATCCGTTGACACTGGGATTTATTGATAATCGGCGCAACGATTGATATGCAAAGGAGCTTTGGTTTGTTAATTGCTTCATTTATATTTGATATTTATATTAAGGTTAATTTTTGTATTGTGAATATTTTCACATAAACACAGTTAAAGAAGCTGCACTTACTGGTAGGAGCCGTGGGTGTTGACACAGGTGCCGCCGTACTTGCAGGGGTTCGACTGGCACTCCTCGACATCATCGGAACAGGTGGGACCCGTAAAGCCTGGCGGGCAGGTGCAGGTGAAGGTGTTGCTGCCGGCCAAGGCGGTGCAGGTGGCACCGTTTCTGCACGGCGAACTTGCGCACAGATTCTTCGTCTCGCAGTGGTCACCTTTGGGGTAAATGGTTCGATATTAGCTTAGATACAGCTCCTAATTTAGTTATTTGGTTTTCTTTCGGAAACAAATCTCACCTGTATAGCCATTGGCACACGCACACGTGTACTCCTGCAGGGTTTTCAGCTGGCAGGTTCCGCCATTGAGGCACCTGACGTGATCACAGGCATTCGGTACCGCAATCTCGCACAAGGACTCATCGAATCCCAGTGGACATTGGCAGGAGATGCCAAGGCGGCCGTTGCGAAAGGTCACCTGGCAGGTGCCACCATTCTGGCAGCGCATCGAGTTGCATGGATTGCGGTGCTCACAGTAGTCGCCGACAAAGTGTGGATCGCAGCTGGAAAAGGAAAGATATAAATGCATTTATAAATAAAGATACAGTTTCTTTCCGTAATCAAATAATTATATTTACTATAAATTAAGCTTACTTCCTATTTCTCATGGAATTAATACCAAAATATATTATAATTTCCTTTTATTTTTCACAGTGCATTCCCACCTGTGTATCGTATCTTTCACTATGTAGTTTATAATCTGGTCTGCTTAGCAAGCCATTCGACGGGAATATCAAATGCAGCGGCATTTGGTTAGATCTGCGCCGCCTGATAAACCCCAAAAGTCGCCACACCACACACCACATACACTCCAAAGTGTTAAAGCTGACAAAGTAGCCTCATTTCCGCCCAGATCTGTGCTCCTTCGGACCACTTTCACAGGACTGGATTCGGATTTGAATTGGAGTTTGAATTGCAGTTGGAATTTAGCGGTCTGACAAGACAAGCAGCCAAGCAGGCACAGCAGCACAGCAGCGCCAGATAGACGTCAGATAAGATATGTACATACTACATGTATATATCTCATTGGAAGCTCTGGAGTTAATGCAAAAATAAATTCTTTGGGATCGGAAATTCTTTCTCTTATGAGCTTTTAATTACTCCATGTTCCCCACCATTACTTATTTGATTTTTATATTATTCTTTATATTATTAATCCTGTTATTGGTTTTCTTTATATTATATATTATAGGGTATTCAATGCAGTGATCGAGTGATTTCAGTATCAGTATCAGCATTTCATACCCTTTAATTGCATACAAATGCACATCGATAAGTTTCCCATAGGCCATATATTTATTTAGGCAAAAACAGTGACAAAATCGAGACAAAAAGTGCAACAAATTAGTTGAGTAATGCCATGATGGCACACTATCATCCACTCTCTTTTTTTTCTCTCCAATGATTCTCCACTCCCCAAGTATTTGTTGTTATTGTTATTATTATTATTATTATAGTTGTTGTTGTTACTTTTCCCTTGAGAAAACAATTTTTATGTACGGTAATTTGTGCGCGATCTTGATTGCATATTAAATTTTGTACTTTTTTTTCTTGCTGCTGCTGCTGGTGGTGCTGCTACAGCAATGAGAAAATTACACGCATTGCTGATGCTGAGATGCTGCTGCAGCATCGCAGTAGCAACATACCGAACGAGGAGCATCCAGCATCCCAGCAGCAGGCAATGAATAATCATTAAGGCGGCTGACCAACCAGAAAAGGGGTCTGGGGATGGTCGTCCACTAGAGGAAAACCCGCTTTTCTTATGTTTCTCTCTCTCTCTGTGCAGTTTTTTTCTTTTTTGCTACTTCCCGTTACAAGTGTGTGAAAATACTTTAGATTTAGCATTAATTTATAGCAAATCGAATGGCTGGCTAGGAGGTATATCGCATAGTGGGGCCCTGCCTAGCCCCAAAGTCTGTCGATCGATGATCCTAATCGAAGAGTGGGTACTTCGAGCCGGATAGACAGGATGCAGGCTGCAGGCTGCAGGCTGCACAGAAGCTTAAATGGTGTTTAAAATTGTTCGTAAAAAAATAAGAAATTAGGTGTTGGACTTTTCCCTCTCCCACAGAGTTACAAAAAAAATGAATGTAATATAAATTATAATATACACAGGCCGGCCCCGGCCAAGTCGAGTTCGACAAAGTCGCTCGTTGGTAACTTGTTTTGAGTCCGGGGGAGGCAGAAGGAGAGGATTAGCAGCAGAAAACGTGACTTGCATTGGCAAATAAACTGAGGCAGTTGCTGGCTGTTGTCCCTAACCCCCGCCCCTAGCTCCTCTCTTCCTAAGTCTCAGCCGTCCCCGTCAAGTTGGCCAAAAGGGAATGAGTCACCGTTTCCTTTTTTTATTCGAAACATCAAAGAAATGGAATTGAATGGAATAAAATGAATGGTTTTTAAATGGAGCAAAGTGCTAAAATTAATATAAAAGAGCCTTTGATTTATATATTTTATTTCTTAACAAAACTTTACTTTTAAAACAGATTTATAGAGGAGAGAATGTATATATTGGTT
>JAEIIH010031811.1:0-12405 GCA_018904745.1 Drosophila orosa
AGAAAAGAAAAGAAAAGAAAAGAAAAGCTAAATAAACCCATATATAATAATATAAATGTATACCTTTAATTGAATGTCTAAATGTATATGAGAGAGTTGTAATAGATTTTAAATGTACATGTGTATGGATGTGCAGAGAAGAGAGGAGCGAGTTAGCCAAGCTAAAATCATAAATCATCGTTTTGACTGCTGGTTCAATGGAACTCACTTCCGATTTAAGTGGTTACAACAGTCTAGGCTGGCTATGTAGTTGCTATCTTGTGCGTTGTACGTAATTTCTAAGTTATTTCTTTAAAAGAGAACCGAATATCGCAACAGCGAAACTGTAAACCATTTGAATGCGAAGTGAGTTTCAAGTTTCATATTTTTAGTAGCAAGAAGAGAGAGGGGATTCCCCACACTCCGTCCTAACTGGTGTGGGCCGGGAATTAGCTATTTGATGTACTTACTTGCCTTTAGCTTTGCGTGTTTACTTTTATATACTTTTTAGTTGAATGAGAAATGAGAATTGCTGACAATAAATAAGAGAAAATGAATGTTTGAAACGGAAAATCATGCTTGCTCGCTAACCGAACAGAGAAATGTTTATATATAAACGTGTTTGTGTAATCGCCGTGCGCGTCACAACCATAAAACTATACTGAAGTGTAGCTGTAGCATGTAGCACATGTTCTCGGAATAGTCAGTCCGTTCAATGGATAGTTTTCTGATTGTGAAACGCATTTAATATGTAAACTATATATATATATAGATATACATGTATGTATACATCAAATATATATGAATGTGAAAACTATTTTTGCTAGCTTCTAAGATGCCGTTTTTTATTGTTCGCCTAATTTTGAACCGTGTATGTATGTATAACTCTCTGAATAGGTATGTATCTATATTGTACATTTTTGTGTGTGGAATTGCTGCAGCTAGGAAAGTGTTTTTATTTGTACTTCTTAAGCAAGAGCCCAAACACCAATGTTGAACTAACGATCTACTTGCAGCTGACAGACAATCAGAGCTCAAAGGAACTATAACTTTAACTATATAAATACCTAAAAACCGCCTCCCTGTAAGCCCCAAAAGCTACCCACCCGTTATTCCCTTAACCAATGGAACCATGACTTAGGCAAATGTAATCCACAATAATCTAACAATTAATAAATAAACAAATGCATAAACACTGTACGCTGCAAAGATCCGAAACCGAAAATATGGAAACGAATTAATTCTAATCGCAAGACAAGATTTTTTGTGTGCATTTCGTAGGCTAAGCCAATTGTACAATATTGTATTGATAATGACATCCCAGCAACAACAGCTAAATATATATAATTATATAAACTATACACAACACAAACAGAAAATATATAAAAATACAAATCAAAAAGATGAAACAATAAAAGTTAAACAGAATAAAAAACAACTATGCAAGATAACTAGTTGAAACTCATTTTATAAATCTAAAAATGCTGAAAATACTTACGCCTTAGCCTTCCCCCATATAGAAACCAGGAACCCCTCCCGAAATGAAATCAGAATGGTGAGGAATTGTATGCAGGAAAGCCCCTCGGAATAAGTAGCCTTTGGAGACCCGTTCGAAACAGACAAACATGCACACAAACAACAGGAATTGTTCATAGATAAGATGCCATAAAACACACTTTAATATCTTGATTGTTTCTTTTGCTTTTTGTTGTTTGTTGGTGGTTTGTTGTTGGTTGGTTGTTGGTTGTTGGTGGTTTTTCTTGACTTATTAATTGGTGTTGTTATTTGATGTTTTATTTGAAAGAAATCGTACACTTCTTGGGTTTCAATTCGATAAGTTCAATAGAAAAGAAGTTCAATTTTTGAATAGCAAGTATTTGTTGTTGTTGTTGTTGTTGTTGGGCGAATAAGCTAAGATATCATCATAACTATTTAGTTCATTCTTTTACTTTTATTAAAATGTTTTGGCTTTGGTATTTAAATGTAGTGTTTGTTTTTACGAAAAAGTTGTGAAGGAAAGAGAGAGCTCGCGGATTGGCCATTGGCCGTTGGCCGTGGCCCACACGGTGGATTGTGGCGGATGGTTGGCGGATGGGTTTATTCCTCCTCCTCCTCCTCCTCTTCCTCCTCCTCCTCTTCCTCCTCCTCTTCCTCTTCCTCTTCCTCCTCCTCTTCCTCCTCCTCCTCCTCCTCATCCTCCTCGGCCTCCTCTTCCTCCTCCTCGGCAACCTCCTCCTCGACCTCCTCATCATCCTCAACGATGTCCTCGTCGGCCTTGGCGTCCTCCTCGCCCTCGGGTGTCTCGGGCTCACCGGCCTTCTTGCCTGGTCGCTCGCCGAACCACTTTGGCAGTTTGGCTATATTTTGGGTAGCAAAAGAAAGACTCCATTAATTACATAATTCGGGGAAAGATTTCTTCAACTCGGAACACATCTCCACGAGAAACGGAAAGTGAAAATAATAATAAAAAATTAAATGAAATCAAAGAGCACAGTACGACAATGAACAAATTGATTAATGGAGTTCTGGTGTTTCCTCGAATCCCTGCTTTGACTACACTACGATCGGGGGTCTGATCTGATCTCTACAGTACATACATTTTTGACGGCCGGTGTATTGCTCCTTCTTCTCGTTCCAGATCTTCTCATTGGTGTCCTTGGTGATGTCATCCCAGCCCTGTGTATTGTTCAGTGTTTCGATCGTGTGTGTTTTTGTGTGATTTAATGGGTGTTGTTATTCGATACGAGACGCGCAGAGCACAGAGCACAGAGCACACAAGACACAAGTACGGTTGACACAATTATGAATAAATAGTTAACATGAGAACATAGAAAGAGATAAGAGAAGAGTAGACGTTAGGTGCGTTATTGCCTATGAATAGTGTCCTATAGTGTCCTATCGCATGACCCCAAAGCTCCTACTTCTGCAACTACACAATGGTGACGTGACTGTACGCTCGTAACTTTCGGTACAGTGATTAAGTAGATCAAATTGTTTATGACACAACAAAAACATAAAATAATAGTGAAATAATAGGGAAGGCATAAAGACACGTGACATGGAGTCCATTCGTTCACCGTCCGGTGACGCTTACATTTTGTGCGCTGAGTGAATCTTTCCTGTCTTTCTTGCCAGGTCTTTTCTAAGGTTTCCGCATAGACCGTATTATAGCCCTATATTGTGCATATAATATTGAGAGAATTTTACATGGAAGCAGCCAAAAGGAACCCCCGCAGGCTGAAAACGAACTGCGAATATACTCTATACTTACACCCTCGAAGAGCTTCTTCTTGTCGTCGTATGAGCGTGTATCCACACGTCGCTCATATTTGGAGGCGACTTGAATCTTGGGCTGCAAAGAAGGAATACCGGATGACCGGATGGGTGAGTGAGTGGGGTACCTCAAGAAGGCCAATGCCTTTAACTTACCGGGTATTTGCCAGTCAAAGCTTCCGGGTCGAGACCCTTCTTCAAGGCTTTGTGCCTGAGCTGTTGCTTCTGTCTTTCCTTCAGCTCTTTCAACTGCCGGGATTAGAGGATTGATTAGCTGGAATTGCGGGAGCTGGTATCGCGCGGGAGGTGGTACTCACATCGTAGTCCTGACGTTTCTGCCTTTCTTCCAAGTCATACTTCTCAGTTTCCAATTTAACGATGAGCTCCCACAGCTCCTGGGCCTTCTCGCGCAGCTTGGCCTCGCCGAAGCCTTCGATGGCCAAGGGCTTGATGCGGAACGACAGCGAGATCTTCTTCTCCTCCTCCAACTGTTCCTTAGTCTTGTTGCGTTCCATGGCGGCGGACGAGAGTCCCAACTATGTTTTTTTTTTTAGCATTTTTCGATTCGATCGATAGTCGCGCAGGATGTTTTTTTAATATTTTTGTTTAGTTTTTTATTTGTTGTTTTTTTAAGATGCAGACACATTGCGTTGTGTTTTTCGGTTTTTGGTTTTTTTTTTCGGATTTTTGTGGTACGTGCGGTACAATAGTGGTGAGAGAGACAAACAGTGAGAGAGAGAGAGACACACACAGAGAAAAGAGCGCATATGAGCGGACAAAGAAAGTTGCAATTGTTGTTTGTGTTTGTTTGTTGGTTGGTTGGTTGTTTGTTTGTTTGTTTGTTTGTTGTTGGTTGTTGGTTTGTGTGTTTGTGTGCATGCGTGTTTGTTTGTTTATTTGTTTGTTGTGTAAAAGAAAAAAGAAAACAGAGAATCGTTTTGTTGTTTCAGTTTCACATTGTAGTGTGAGGAGTGTTTTCAAGCGTTTCCAGGCGGATCGATAAATGTGTTTTTAATTCAATGATCACAAACCGATTAAGGATTGTAATAATGGCGATCGATTTATGCGAGCACAAACGATTAAGAATGGCCAGTGAGCGATAAGTGAGTTCAAAAACCGACGATTAACGATTAAAGATTAACGATTACGTGATCGATGGGAAGACGATGATCGTGAATGATCAATTAATGCCAAACACAAACGATTAACGATTAACGATCAACGATCAACGATTAGGAATGGATTAATGATCAGTATCAATGAGAACAAAAGATGTGTTGTTGGGTGAATCGCATGTTGTTGTGGGCGAGGACACATGAGGAGTTCATATGGATTCAAAAATGAAATCAAAAAGAACAAAATGAAAACGGAAAAAAAACGGAAAAAAGAAAAAAGGAAGAGAGAGACAGATGGTGGGGAGACGGAGGCGTATCAGTAGGCTGCATTGATGGAATCTCATATAATTACCACGCCTGCCTCCTTCTTGGCAATGGTGAAGTTGGGTCCCTTCTTGTCCTTGTCCTTCATGGCCTGCAACATGGCCTGGCGCTTCTTCTCGGCCTCCTCGAGGCGCATGCGCTTCTCCTCGATCTCGCGCTGCTTCTTCTCCTCAGCCTCGCGGACGCGGCGCTCCTCCTCCTCCTTCTTGCGCTGAGCCATCTTCTGCTCCTCCTCGGCACGGGTGACCTTGCGCTTGGCCTGCTTCTCCTTCAGCTTCTTCAGCTCATCCTCCTCCTTGGATCTCTGTTTGCGCCACTCGCTGATGTATTCTTTCAGCTGCTCATCGAGGTCGGAGCGCTTCTGGTCCTGACGCTTGATGAACTCTGGGTCGCCCTCTCCTCTGATGGGGCGGCACGGGATGGACGCAGACGCAGACGCAGATGCAGATGCAGATGGGATGCAGAAAGAAATCTATTAGTTAAATGTCGAGCTGCTGGCAAGCGTTTTAGATAGCTCTCTAGTACTACGCCAAGTAATGTCTAGGCACTAAAATTAATTACAGAATTTTGACGGACTTTCTTACGGCCTGTTTCGAGATCATTATTCATATTATTATTCGGTTCGATTTTGTTTTTATTTTTTGTTTGTTTTTCCAAAAGTTGTTTTTACAATTAGTAGCCATCAAAGTGCTGATGTAAATAAGCATTAGATTCTACATTCTACGAATAGCAATTCTACTCTAGTTGTAAAAAAAAAAGAAGAAAATACAACGGAAACGGAAACTGAAACACACCAAAAAAGATGGCTGGAGTGGTGAGTTGTGGTGAGTAAGTTGAGTAGCGCTTGGATACAGTACAGTCTAGACTTTAGATTGCTTATATTGTTGTTTAGAATTTTGTTGATTTATTTAATATTGTTTTCTTGTTTTCGTTTTGTATTACTGATACGAACAGGCAGATTAATCGGGGGACGATACGATCTTAACATAACACTAAGGGTTTAGTCTTGGTTAGCATTCTGGTTTCATTTGTTGTTCACATTTGTTTTTTGTACATAGACTTACTCGGCTGGTGTCTGAGGTGGTTTTCTATACGTGAGGCATTGAGGTGGCAACAAACATGGAGGTGGTGATATTTTTATATATATATATATATCGATCGATTTGTTTTTTGGTTTTGTGTTTCAAAAATTGACAAAGTCACGATGGTTTGATTGATTGATTTTTTGTTGTGGGTTTCGGTTCGAAAAGTTCATACAAAATGCGATTTGTTTGTTATTTCAGTTTTCAAACAAAAAAGAACGTTGGAAAGAAAGAGAAAACATTTGGTTGTTTAAAAAATTCATTTGCAAAATAGATCGGTTTGTTTGTTTTTTTTTTTGTTGTTTTTTTTTTTAACGAAATGAAGGAAGAAGATAAATGGAGAATATTCTTAAAGGAGAACTAAATAAGTAACTGATTGGTAAGTACGTATTTGTTGTTTTGTTTTGTTCTTGTTTTCTGGTTTGTTGTTGTTCTAAGGAAAACGCAAAAAGTATGTCAAGTCAGCGAATTTTCCAAGCAACGAGACTTTGTACAGTATGAACTGGAACTGGAACTGGAACTGGTACTGGAGCTGGTAAGGTCCTGGAGCTGGTACTGGAAACTGGTTCTCTGATGCATGGAGCAAAAATATACACACAAAAAAATTTGGTCTTGCTTTTGTTCGGAAATTGGCAAACGAGCATTGCATTTTTGGGAAGTGCAAATTTGTGCAAAGTGCAATTTGGAAAGTTCTTCATTTGGGAAAACTTTGGTGCTGATTTTCGGATAGGACATATGGTTTGGTTTTTCAAAACACGATTCAAATACGAATTACGTTCGACTTAGTGTTCGGTTTTTTCTTTTTTTATTTTGTACAATTTTGGGTTCTTTCTTTCTTCTTTTCATTGGTTTCTCACACTATTTACTTACTTCCTGCAACAAGAACGGTGATCAAAAAGAGATGGAAGAGAGAAAGAGAGAGATAAACAGAATCGGTATCAATAGTTTCCAAGTCTTTAAAACGGCAACAACATTTTGCTAAGCCAGGCCAGCGATAGGCGGAAAGTTAACGTTTTTGTAAACGGTCTTTGTTTAGAATTTGGAAATTATTTTTATTGCATCGGAAATGTATTTTCGTTGGAGGGATATATACGGATATACGGATATACGGGATAAACGGATACACGAGTATATAGATAGATAGACAGATAGACAATAGACAGGTTACGTATACAAAATACACAGTGATAATAAATAGAATGTGGAAAGCTATAGGTTCCGAAACAGGGAGTTGGGCTGGGGGGGCTTTTGATGAGTTTGACGGGTGCTGAGGGTACACACATAGCTTTTATATACAAAATTTGCCAATTTTTTTGCTAAGGTTCTAGGAGATAAAATGTGGGTGGGGTGTGTGGACTATGAACTCGCTGCTGGGGTGGTGCTAGGGTTCAGGTTCAGGTTCAGGTTCAGGTTCGGGTTCCATTAGTAAATTTTGTACAATTATCCGTTACTGATTGCGCATGATCTTGATTTTGCAATTATGATTCTAATTTGGAATTTGTTGGCTGGTTTTTGTTTTTATCTTTTTGTTTTCGGTTTTTATAGACACACACAACAACACATTGAAGACAAAAACCAAACGAAAAAAACAAAAATGTACAAAGAAATGATAATAAAATCATAAGTGTAAAATTAATAAATAAAATAGGATTATTTACAGACGAATACACAAAACAGTTTGTTTTTTTTTCGGGTTGGTTTCGGGTTTTATGGATGGATTAATTTCTACATAATTAATAAAAGTTTCCATTTTTTGTTTATTTTGGATAGTTCGGTTGATTTGCAAAACATTGACGACATACAACACATATAGAAAATTTTGAATAGACAAAATACAAAACATAAATAGGAGGTGAGGGGGGTGTCAAAAAATAAAAAATATTTATAGTAGGATATGCAAGGGGGAGAAATGACAAAAATATATAGACATAGGTGAACACCAATCGAGTTCTTTATGCTGCTGCACCAAAACCAACGAAAAATGTTGACAAAAATTGGCAACAAAAATGTACTTACGTCTCCTCGCGGGTCTCCTCGACAACCTCCTCCTCCTCGGAGCTGCTTTGGAGTTCGTAATGAAACGGATTTGTTTTTGTTTCATTCGTGGATTGGGTTTTGTTTATCAATAATATATATATTTATTTTTTTTTTTTGTGTGAGGGTGCAGGGTGCAAACACGGACGCACGCGCACACAGTGCAGGGGTGAGATTGTTGAGTTGTTGTTGAATTGTCGTGTGGTTGTTGTTGAATTGTTGTTGATTGTTTTATTAGTTGTTGATTTTTTCAAAAGAAACGAAACGACAACATTAGCAGTCGGTCGAACAGAGAGATCATGGTTTTGGTGGTGGTGGTGGTGGTGGGTATCACAGTTAGGATCGTGTTTCGGGATTGGAAATGCATGGAAATAGATAAGAAGGAGTACAGATCAAAATAGGTGCCACAAGTACGTGTGCTGTGGATGATGGCCTCAACGTGATGGCAAAAAATCGTCTTACAAAAATAATCCATGTTGGTAGTATCGGGAGTCAAGGCTCAAAACTAGATCGGATACTCCGCTTTAAGGTAAATATGTTCACTTTGTTAACACAGCTGTAGTTATTTCATTAATTTTCTATATTTTCTTTTAGCCGGTCAGACGCGGTGGCGTATACTTAATATCCTAGACGCGACGTATACTTAATATTTGAGTTGCGTATCTTTCGCCGAATCGTTTATACTTACGTGTACTCTTCATCGTCGGACATGGTTACGGTTTAGGGTTGAAAAAACCTGTAAAAATAAAATGGAGAAGAGAAATGGTAAGTTATCTGGGCAATTAAATATAATTTGGATATTTGCATATTAATGAGCCAGCAGGTGTGCCACAGAAGCCTATGTGTGAGAACAATATTTATATCTGTTTAAGAACTATTTTATTTGATCATTTTTGATAACCTTATAGTTGAATTTAAATCTATTGAGATTGCTGTGGCATTTAAATTGTATGCTTTAAATGGAAATTAGTCAATTCAAGTTAATAATTTAGTTTTAATTCATTAATGATCACAGAATAGAGTTTAATAAATACAAAAAGTTTAATAAACTGTGCTTTTAATATTTATAAGAACCCAGTATTATCTCAAAACTTTTTGATTTAAAATATTAAACAAATCCAAAATTATCATTACGATCTCACAGACTAGCAGCAACAATGTCAGCGTTCAAAGGATCTTATTCCTACAGACTTTAAAGAACACTTTCAAGGTTCACGATCACGGTTTCACTGTACTCTCAGTGGCTGCCCAGCCAGAAACAACATTTGTTGTGGTGTGCTCTATCCCCTGATTGCCTTGATAGTACTCTATAATTAGACGAATATGTCCCCCTAAATAAGATATATACAATCGGCTTCGGCATCGGTATCGGCCATGTCATAAGACGTACATATACGATATGTATATCCCGTCTCTATGTAGGCAGAGAGAGAGAAGGTCTTTTTTTAGCCGGCAACAATGTCTTGTCTTGTCCTCACATCATAATCTTCCACAATAAAATCAACAACAAATTCCTTTCGCTCTAAAATTATTTAATTTTTTCTGTCTATCTATATGCTCGTTTATGGCTACGTGTGTGTGTGTGTGTGTGTGTGTTTGTGTGTCTCTGTGTGTGTGTGTGTGCGAGGGAGACAGTAATGGTCCGTACGATCTATGTATATTTTTTGCTCCGATTTTTCCGAATGCGTTTAGGATTAAAAATAGCCTTTGGGGCACGGGCACGTATTGAATTTCCCTTTTGGCCGAAAGCTACCACCGAAAGCGACCGAAAAGCTTCAGAAGCTTCGGTTCTTTTCGAGTAATTTTCAAAATTGTTGTATTTTTTGTTGTTTTTACCTTGGCACTAAATGAGAAAGTCAAATACGATTTGCAGATCCCCACCCTATACTGTATATATGATTTATACATATATATGAGCAAAATTATTAGGCATGGCATTTATATGCTGCTGAAAATGTTCTTCTCCGCAGAATTCCATATTTCCGATGCAATTTTCTGCATTTTCTGGTACCTATTTTTAGCTCTAGACAAACTGGGTCATTTTGGGATATAGCGAAAATGCATGCCTGAGATTTTGGCTGACCTAATCGAGTGGAAATGTAGCATAGAATATAGAATGCATATTTTTTTTGGTGCCATTCATAACCAATAAGTGGTCAGCGGAAATGTTTTCAGACCAATTTCCTCACCAGAAAACCAACTGGAATAAGTTCTCTATAAGGACTATATAGTAAATTTGAAATGTTTTATTCTATTAAATCTCTCAAGTGTTTCCTATGATTTAACTTTTACTTTTTCTTTCTTCTCTTCTTCCCTTTTAGACTTGAGGTTTTCAAGTTCATCAACCGATATATTTTTTGGAATATTATCAGAGGAAAAGTCTGTCGTTAAATGAAGTTAGGCCTTTTCTGAAATTGCCTAAACTTTTCTAAATTTTTCCCATTAAAAGCTTTTCCATTTACACATATCTGTACCAATATATGTATTCCAAAAGTCTCCAGATTTGTGGGGGTGTCTCTGTCTGCTTCTATATATCTCTAGCATCTGAAACGATGGCGCCTGCGCCGTGTATTTTCGGGTATTTGTATCTGTATCTGAATCTCTATCTGTATCTTTCTATTGCCAACGATCTGTGCTTGTGTGAGTCTTGGATATTTTGCCAAGGTAAAATCACACACAGACACGACACGCAAACGAATTTATTTTTACAATTCAAAGGAAAAAAAAACAAAAAACCCAAAAAAAAAAAAAAAAAAGAAAAACGAAATTTTGAGAATTTTCCTCTCAGATCATATAACACTTTCGGTTCGAATCGAATCAAGTCGGATCGCTTATGTATATGTAGTATATATTCCTGTTTTGTGGCTTTTATTGTTGCTGCTGCTCCTTTCTCGTTGTAGTTGCTGTTGTATCTTTTTTTGTTGCTGTTGTTGCGCAAATGCCTGGGAGCATTTTCTCATTTATTTTTAGATAACAAAAAAAATTGGAAAAAAAAAACATTAGATAGTACTTGGTTGGGCAAGAAATATGCTCGAAATTGTTTTCTTTTCAGAGTTTCAGAGAGTTGTATAGTTTTTCAGTTAATATATATTGCACTTGGGTCAAAACTCGTAACGTTTCGTTTGGTTGGTTTGCACTTTAAAAAAATATTGAAAAAAAAAGAAAATGTTATATAAGATTTTTTTTTGTTGTTGATTAAACGTTCTCGTTGGATTTTAGTTCGTTTTTATTTATACTTTGGGAGGACGACAGTGTGTGTGCGCCTCCAAAGGATTCGATTGCTTGTTCATTCGAGTTGAAGTTTTTTCTTTTTCGGTTTTTGAGTTATTCTTTTTTGTTGTCACACTATTTGTTTCTTTTATCTTTTTTATTCTTTCGATGATGCAGAAGATTTGGGAGGAGGTGAAGCAGCAGTAGAGCAGAGTAGGAACAGAAAAAAAAACTTACTTAGGGAGAAAGAAACAAATTGAAATCTCAACTAAAGTCCGAGCAGCTGACGTCGTAGGAGCGAATGCTGCGGTTCGACTAAACAGACTGACGATCTGAGGCGCTGCTACACGTTATGTTAAAGAATTTTTCGTGGCGTTCGCGGAAAAGCCTCGCATCCCCCTCCACACACACACACAAACGCAGAACCTGGCCGATCTCGCCGACTTTGTCTATATAAAACGGCATTAGCAGCGAATAAGGACGGGTGCGAACGGGCCAGGCATATGGCTCTGGCGATGTGGCAACAAGTGGGTGTGGGTGTGGGTGTGGGTGTGGGTGTCGGTGGGTGTGCTCAGCGTTCTCAGGTGAAACATAAACTTGTGCTCCCCCACACACACACACACACTCGAAAGTGTGTTCCATATCCCCGGCCAGAGATCTCCAACTGGGCAGAGCGAGAAGGCAGGCCGGAGCAGCAGCAACAGCAACCCCTCCTCTCCATATACATGGCACATAGCACATAGCCAGAGATCATAAGTAAATAGGCACACATTTGTTTTTGGAATCAAATATCGTAGAACATAAATTTCACAGCCATTAAGAGTCGAGCTGCATATATCTGGACTCATGTACATGGCCACAGAAGAAAATACATGTCCATGCATATATCTCTATATTCCCAACGGCCCACCGGATGGATAGTTGCAGTATTTGAACCCCCAGAGTGCACGCCCCACAACTCAGCCATATGTATAAACATATAGCGTGGATATATGCATATAGTATATAGATCTGAGGATCGTGCTGACGTCGAACGGCCTTTGGTGCCCCATCGCATTGCCATTTGTCTAACACTTGAATCTATTCGTCACTGGTCTGATTTTCTTTTTTTATTCTCTTCTATTCTTGTTGTTATTTTCCCCTATTTTTCTATTGTAGTGGATACTTTCGCCAAATACTTTTATATACATATGCCTGCATGCAGGCACCCTGTGTCACCTTTCTCTGCCTCTCGATTTTGATTTGTATTCGAATGTAATTGAAATTCAAACACAAGTTATTGTGTTAAGTACTAGGTTCATGAAGTCTTGATTAATGTATTTTTTTTGATTGGTTTTAAGGCATTTAAGGGATACAACTGATTTCTTCATAAGAAATATATATATAGT
>JAEIIH010031812.1:0-15053 GCA_018904745.1 Drosophila orosa
CACAGTTCCTTTGATTTTCCTGGTTTTTCCGTTTCAGTTTCGGTCTTCAGTTGCTACTTACCATATGTTTTTCGTACGATGTGGTTAACATGGACCAATTTTTATATACAAAAATATATATAACACCCACACACCGACGAGTCTTTGAATAGAGTATTTGTATATGCGAACTATATATAAAGGACAAAATATATATGATATGATATTCAAATATAGCGAAATTTTTAAGCTTTGCCCAGGCTAATTCCCCAGTTCAGCGCTTGAAACAAAAACTAAAGAAAAATAAAAAGAAAAACAAAGAAAAAAAAAACACGAACAATTTACGCAAAAATCGCCTCGATGTGGTAGTTAAATGAATCTCAATCTCTTCTCAATGTTATCAAAGGACACATACACACGTAATTAAATTATTATATTAACACCTACATATATGGATATACATGTATTTATATCGAAAAAAGCGAAAAAGAAAACAAAATTCGTAGTGGTTTCATTGTAAAACAATATTTCATAAAAACGATTAACGAACAAAATTAGCTTCAAGATTTCGACAATTTCCAGTTCGATATCTTCTCTCGCTTGAATGAAAAACGACACACGATACACACGATTAACGATTACCGATTAACGAGTAACGAGTAACAATTTAACGATTAACAAAATATCGATAGGCAGTTGGGATGCGCAAAATGTGATTTTATTCAAAATAAAATACACATAACCAAGATTACAATTAATGAATGATTTTTATTTGGATTTGCGGGATCGATCGATCGGATCAAGGAAGTTAGAGAGAGAGTTGTACATACGAGTATTTAACTAACGTAATATTTATGAATGAACAATATATATCGGAAAATATATATATATATATATATGTTTAAATTTAGTCGTAAGCTGTAATTTTAAATGATGGAACAAAAGCAAATACACATTAAATAATATGAAGAGAAATAAACTCAGACATTGTGAGTGCATTTTCAATTCCAGCGGCTCTTCTTGGCCCTCTTGGCATCCTGGGCGCTGCTGCTGTTGCTGCTGCTGCCGGCTGAGGTGGAGGAGGAAGCGCCGGACGTTGGTGGCGGCGGCGCCATTGGTGCCGCAAACACTCCAGCTTCGGGCAGGGTCTTCTCCCAAGTCCGATCGCTGGAAGCCCTGAACTGGTTGTTATACTGCGACCGGAATGCTTCCCGCATGGCCGCATAGCGATCGGTGGCTGGTCCGGCGTTTGAAGCCGCCTTGGACGCTGGTCCCTCTGAGCTGCTACCGGGTGACTTCGCCCCAGAACCCGTGCCAGAGCCAGAGCCAGCGCCCGCACCCGTTCCATTGCCCCGCTCTCGCTCCCGATAACCCAGGCCGGTGTGAGTATTGGTGGGCTTCTTTCCTTTGCCCTGCTTGAAGCGGGAGCTGCGGAACCAGGAGCTCTTCATCGCCAGCTCCATTAGATCGTCCGGCACCTGCTGGTCTGCACCCTCCAGATTCCGCACCAGATGGCCGGCGAACTCCTTGTCCTTGTCGGTGACCAGCGTGAAGGCATTGCCCTTCTCCCCGGCTCGTCCGGTCCTGCCAATGCGATGAGTGTGCGTATCAATATCCCGGGCAATATCGTAGTTCACCACATTCCGGATGTGTGGAATGTCCAAGCCGCGTGCCGCCACATCGGTGGCCACCAGAATGTCGCATTCCTTGCGCTTGAACTGCATGATAACCTTGTTCCTGTCCGCCTGATCCATGTCGCCGTGCAGCAGCAGGCAGTTGTATTCCTTCACCAACAGGTTGTTGGCCACCGTCTCGGCATCGGCCTTTTTGGTCACGAAGATGAGGACACTGCCCTCCGAAAGGAACTTCACCAGGTGGCACAGCAGCCAGTTCCACTTCTGCAGCGGATTGGGGAAGACAAAGACGGACTGTGTGATGTCCTGATTGGCTTCGTTCAGGTCGCCCTGGACAATGCGCACGGGATCGGAGAGCACATCCCGGGCCAGGCGTTCGATGCGCTTCTTGAAGGTCGCGGAGAAGAGCAGCGTCTGTCGATCCGGCCGGACGTGGTTGCAAATGGAGCGCACCTGCGGCTCGAAGCCCATGTGAAACATCCGATCGGCTTCGTCCAGCACCAGGAACGTCACTCTCCGCAGATTGGTGGCCTTCATTTTGACCATATCGATCATGCGACCGGGCGTGGCCACTATGATCTCTGCTCCCAGCTCCAGAGCCTTGCTCTGCTCCCACTTGGAGCCGCCGCCGTAGCAGCAGACCACGTTCAGGTTGTACACCTTGCCGAACTTCTTGGCTTCGTTGTAGATCTGCAGGGAGAGCTCCCTGGTGGGGGCCAGTATCAAGCCGATGGGCCCATCACCTGGTTTCAGCTCCCGCTGGTCCATCAAATGCATTAGCAGGGGCCAAATGAAGGCGGCCGTCTTGCCGGACCCCGTCTTGGCAATTCCAATGATATCCCTGCCGGACAGCGCAGTGGGCACCGCCTGCGCCTGGATGGGCGTGGGCTGTGTGTACTCTGCCTTGCGCACGGCCTTGATCAGCGCATCATCGAAGCCAAAGTGACCGAAGGAAGTGACTGGCTTGGGTGGCGACGGTCCGGTCACCTTGACGCCTAGCGTGCGCCGTAATTCCCGCACCTGATCCTCGTCCAGCGCCGCTATGTCCTCGTGCTGCGTGTAAAAGTTCTTCTCGAAGGGCTCGTACTCGATCTCCGAGTGATAGATGGGCGGCAGCGGATCAATGTCCTTCTTCTTGGGCGGCGCTATGGGGTTGCCATCCTCGTCGTACTCCACCTCCTGGTCGGAGCCATCGTCCCGCAGGCCGGCATTCGGATTCTCCTTCATGTAGCGATAGTAGCTCTCCTCGTCGTCCTCGTCATCGATGTCGCCGCGTATCGCCTGCGTCTGGCTTTTGGGCTGCTGCTGACGCTTCTCCTTCTCCACCTGCTGATTGATCCCGGCCATGAACTGTTCCAGCGGATCCTCATCGGAATCGGAGTCCTGTTTGGCGGAAGAGGTCGCTGTTGAGGAGGGAGGAGCTCCCGGCGAGCCCGGTGCCGGTATGTAGGCCTGCTCCAGATCCTGATTCTGCTGAGCAGCGGGCTCGTCGTCGTCGTCGAAGTAATCGTCGTCCGTGTGCTGTTTCCGCTTCCCCACAAAGTTGGTGGCGTTTGTATATTGGCTGATGGAGTCCAGCGTCGAGTAGCCGTGCTTGGAAGTGGCGCCGCCGCTGCTACTACTGCTGCTGCTGCTTCCTCCCCGGGAAACCGCGCCGGTGGCGGCGGACAGGGACGCGTTGCCGCCGCCCCGGCCAATGTAGCCGCGCGCATTCAACATCGGGGGCGGTGGCACGGCATTCATATTGTTGCCGGAACTAGCTGGCTTGCGGTACGGGAATCCACCGCCGCCCATGCCTCGGTAGCCGCTCATTGTGCACCAAATCCGCTTGTTTTTCCGACAATTTCCAACTTCCCACACAAATCAATAGTCAGTGTGACTGCAGCGGTTGCTGGTGCAAGATGCCAAATTTTCGCGGTTTCGGTGGCAGGTGTGCACACACTGACAGTGTATATTTTTATAGCACGATCAAGTGCTCTATCCTTTTGATTAAATAATTCCTTCAGTTACAGGGCACTACATTTATTTAAAGTTATTTCTGTGATAACACAGTTTTCTTAGTATATTGCTTGCATTTATTATAAATATTTTGCTGTTTATAGCAACAATTCAACAGTTCAACAGTGTGACCAGGCTTACTTACCTTCACTTTCCGGAACACTTACACCATTAGTAGGGGATTCGATAACTGGTCATACTTCCCCACTACCAAGTAAATAAATAAATAAAATATAAACAAATTAGCGAAATGTCCGTGGATCTTAATAATGTCTCTAAGGACTATGCCAAGATTATACAGAGCGCTGATCTGGACAAGGAGATAAGCCCGCTCTGCACCAATATAGACGATATGCTGGCGAGACTCGATGAATTCGAAAGCCTGTTGTCTTCGGTGGGTAATTTTCTTTGTGTTTTCAGTGGTTTTTTACTTTATTTCTTAACTTTTAGGTGCGTGCAGAGTCCAATGGAATGATGGCCAACAATGTGTGCAGCATTTTGGGCTTCAGCGACAGCTTCGACCAACTGCGCACTCGCATCGATGGCCTGGAGCAGTTTGTGACCGCTGTGAGTGCGAACCTAAGCGAAGTTGAGAGATCGGTGGACATGGCGGAGGAGGAGCTCCATGTGACGGATTACAGCATCAAGGGTCTGCTCCTGAAACCCCTCAAGGCCAAGCTGACTGCCGCCGATCCCCTGAACTCTGCCTCGCAGCCACGCTCCAATCTCGTCGACGGCGAATATCAGCCTTTTGAGGTTTACAAATCGGATGATTACTTTGGAACAACTAACAAGGAGGAGGAACCGGCGACGGAGATGTTGGTTACACCCTCGTCTAGCTAACATCGTAAATATTTGGTCAGTAAATAGAAAATAAGGTCGTTAATTAATATGTTTAGTGCCTGGCACAGAGAGCAAACAATCTGGAGATCGTTTTAAAAGGTAGAAGTGCCTAATAGATTTTCATAAATATTTGCTTAATAATATAGTATTAACGAGCAATATTTTCTATTGGATATTTGTGAAACCAGAGCTTGAAAAAACAGAAAATGCATAGGTTGACCATTAAATAAACACGAGAGAACAAATTTAGTTTTTATTTTAAGTAAAAATTTACCAGAAGCATAAAATTTATTAAATATTACTACTTTTTTAGCCAAACTTTATATAAAATGTAAGAAAAATCAACAATTATTTGAGTTTTCCTTAATATTCAGCTATTTCTATTATCTTTACACTTAATCTTTATTTAATTTATTCATTTATTCCTCCATCTCCAAAGGGCATCTTAACGAAGTTTCTCTAATTATTTGTGTATTTTTCGCATTACTTAAAAATGCAGCTAGTTAAGTTGAAGCGTTAATTGTAATAATTAGGGAAGCTATAATGGAAAAACCCCTAGAAAAATCCCTTGTGATATATTATTCAATTATTTTGCTACGTCTTGTTAACATTGGTAGACTACTTGTGTTTTCAGCTTACTTCCCAATTGCCATAAATATTGAGTGATGGATTAGAATTAGAAACAAAGCTTATGTCAATGAAATATGCTTGATTGTACTTGGAACCTTTTTTTTACAATATACCCATAAACTCTGAGATATAATTGTATTTAACAATTTTAAAGTGTTTAAAATTGTATCAACATTGATTTATAATATCATATAGCAAAAACAAGATCGCAATATTGACTTTTGCTTGTACAAAGTTATGTAATGCATGTAGTAAAATATAGTACAAGAGATTATAATTATTATAACTCATTAATTTATTATATTTTTAGTCAGAAGCTTGAAATTCAGTGAAGGAATCATTTCCGACCCTATAAATCATATATATTCTTGATCAGCATCAAAAACCGAACCGATCTAGATATGTTCGGAGTACAAAAAATTTTGAGCAATTTTTTCAAAATTTTATAAGGGGTGGGGTTACATCATTAAAATTTTGAAAAATTCGTAAAAAATTTTAGGTTTTTTAAGTTTAAATTTAGTATATAGATTTATTAAACTAATAGAAACCAGCACAAAACAGCTTTCCGAATTGAAATTAGTTAATTTTTGGCTGAGTTATGATCAATTTTTAAACTGCCAAAGTAAAGAAATTTTGGGTTCCCAAAGTTATCTTATTATTATCTTCCATTCTTGATTTTTAAACTTTAAATTCAGTATGCAGTTTTATTAACCTTATAAAAACTAATTCAAAACAGCTTTTTGAATTGACATTAGAGCATTTTTGGCTTACTTATGATCAATTTTCAAACTGAAAGGGTATAGAAATTTCGGCTACCCAAAGTTAGCTTCCATTCTAGCTTTTCTTTAATTTTCATCTCAAATAATCTCCCTTAAATAATTCCCCCTTATTTATTGATTGATTAGCAAACGAAAGCGGCTCATATAAGTGTGTAAATATTATTGTTTATTTATTTTTTCCTTCTTTTTCGATGACTACAAATCTCGTGATGGTCCAATTAACGACTTAAAGCTTTCAAGTTTAGGCCTTGACTTTCTCCTTGCTCTCCTTGCTTTCTTCGGAGCTGGAAGTGGCCTTTTCGGGGTGCTTCTGGTGCAGGAGTTCAGCCACCGACACTGGTCGCTTAAAGTGAGGAGCCGAAGGTGTGGTGCTGCCGCCCTCCGACTTGGTGGTGGCTGCTGGCGCATCGGTGGGCTTCGTCTGAGTGGGCACCGGGATATCGCGCTTCTCCTGCTTCTTGATCAAGTCCGAGGCGGGATGCAGTCCCGATAGAGCTTTTACGACATCCGGAATGTCAGCGGCTCCAAGCTCATGGGATTCCTTGGCCTGAACACTCTCAGGCTTCTCCTGGGTCTCGCGCTTCTCCTGCTTCTTGGCCAGCTCAACGGCGGGAGCAGCAGTGGGCAGAGTAAGGGGCACTGGGTGATGATCCTCCTTGTGCTCCTCATGGTGTCCCTCTTCGTGGTGAGCCTCTCGCTTGGCCTTCTTCTCAGCGGGATGCTCTTCCGTATGAACCTTAACGTTGTCTGCCTGGAAGGTGGCTGGATGGGCATGGTGAGCCAGGGATTCCTCGGTATTTACGCTATCGGGCTTCTCATGGGTCTCACGCTTTTCCTGCTTCTTGGCCAGCTCAACGGCGGGAGCAGCGGTGGGCAGAGTAAGGGGCACTGGGTGATGATCCTCCTTGTGCTCCTCATGGTGTCCCTCCTCGTGGTGAGCCTCTCGCTTAGCCTTCTTTTCAGCGGGATGCTCTTCCGTATGGGCCTTAACATTGTCTGCCTGCAAGGTGGCGGGATGGGCATGGTGAGCCAGGGATTCCTTGGTCTTTACGCTATCGGGCTTCTCATGGGTCTCACGCTTCTCCTGCTTCTTGGCCAGCTCAACGGCGGGAGCAGCGGCGGGCAGAGCGTGGGGCACAGGCAGAGCCTCCTTGTGCTCCTCATGGTGTCCCTCCTCGTGGTGAGCCTCCCGCTTGTGAGCATTGTGCTGGAGTCCTTCGTGTGCCTTGACACTGTCGGGTTTGACGGGAGCTGTGGTTGGAGGCTCCACCGGCTGGCGATGGGGATTGTGCTGCAATCCCTCATGAGCCTTCACACTGTCAGGCTTCTTAACCTCATCATTACGCTTCTCGCGGTTCAAATGGGTATCCTTCAGCAGAAGGACCTTACCTTCGGCGGGCTTGGGCTCAGTGATCACATCGGGACTGATGGGACCCACGCCCAGGGTGGAGGTTTCCGGAGAGGACTCCTTGGTATCCAAGGGAGCCGCCTGGCAGAAGGCCACCAAGGCCAGAAGAATAATCTGTAAAGAAGTGGGGAAATTGGGAACTGTTTCTGAAATTCTCCAGCGATATGTGAGATATGGCGACTACTTACAACCGACTTCATATCCTTTCCTATAAAGATGTTGACCGCTTGGTAATTTCACCCAAACTGCTGCTCTCATCGACGAAACAAACCCATTTTATGCGATCCAACCAAGAGGCATCTCTCTCCGCCGGGCGGCTGTTAACCAGTTTGTAATTCGGTGCTAATTGCCAATAGGTGCACGCCAAGTGCGCCGGAAACCCGTTCGCTATGTAAATACTGATTTTCCAACGTTGATATTCAGAAGTCGCCGGCTAATTATAACCCGAGGAAATCGCCGTCAAGTGCGCCAGCTTCTCAACAAAAAATATGTATAAATGTACATATAGAAATAATAAATGAAATGAGAGCGCGGTCAGGTAGACAGCGAAATGGGCTCAAGGCTTAGACGGAGCCAAGCACACGGATTCCCAGATGTGTCGTCTACTTAGCACCGGGTTGCAAAAAAGCGAACGGATCGGGCGGGGGATGGGCTAAAGCTAAACTAAAGCTAAACTTGAGTCAACTAGCCGAACGTTGAGGTAGCTAATTCGAAGAGCACATAAATATGGATCGTCCGCAGCGTCTGTAATTAAGCCCTTTTACGTAAGTCAGCCCCGACATGTCAATTTGCCGGTGACTTTTTTCCTGAAAAATAATCTGAGCTTTGCGACAATTTGATTGATCTGAATTCTACGGAAATTGCTTTGATTTAATAACAAATCAAAATTAAAATCAAATCTGTCAGTCCCGTACAAGGCATTAACAATTTATTGTATGCTTAATTTATTGGCGATTCGTTTGAAAATGCAACTTAAATATAGCAACCACTTAGAGTTTACATGCACCTCGGTTGTGATTTATACCTTAAACTTGCAAAAGTCTACATGCATTACCTTGTTTTCCAATTAATTATCGCTAATATGCTAAAAATTGTTTCAATAATTGATTTTGAATAAATTTAAATTTTGCCTCTACGACGCGCTCAAAAAGTGTGTACACCCCTTCAAAGAAGATTGGTCATATTTAGTATATATTCCTTTGTGCAGATGTGCACACATTGGTAGTCAGACGGGTTTGTTTTCCTACAATTTCCATAGAAAAACGTGAAAATAAAGTAAATACGAAGTAAACAAAGCAAAATGCCAACGGAAATTGAGAATATAAACCCAAGTGTCTATGACAAGATCAAGGAAAGAGTACTAACGGCCAACGATGAAGACGAAAACGTGTCGGATCCCTTTGACAAAAGGGAGATTTTCGGTGAGCTCAACCCTGGGAGGGTTCAAGAAATTCACAATAAAAAGGTTTCTACTTAGATCTTATAAGGAACATCAATGACCCGGAGCATCCGCTGACCCTGGAGCAGCTGCATGTGGTGCAGGAGGAGCTCATCCGCATCAACAATGAACGGAATTCCGTGCACATTAGCTTCACCCCGACGATTCCCCACTGCTCGATGGCCACGCTCATTGGCCTGTCCATACGGGTGAAGCTGCTCCGTTCGCTGCCGCCGCGCTTTAAGGTCACCGTGGAGATAACGCCCGGAACCCACGCCTCCGAGCTGGCGGTGAATAAGCAGCTGGCAGACAAGGAACGAGTGGCGGCCGCCCTGGAGAACAAGCACCTGGCCGAGGTGATCAACCAGTGCATCTCTGCGAGTGGTTGAACGATTAATAGTAGCTTTATCTGTCATTTGTTGAGTTTAGTAATAATAATCAATGATTTTATAGAGTTTTATATTGAGTTTTATTGGGATTTAGTTGGATATTTAACGAGTTAAGCTTGTATTAATTTATGATCAGCTTGGTTTAGAGATATGAGCATCTCTGTGTTAATTAATTGATACTTCTAAAGCTTTCCTACCTTGATGTGTCTTGCGTTTTGTTTCTCTAACAATAATATTGATTTTATAGAGCTTGTAGGCAAACTGTCGAGAATTACAACATGACAAAAGGTCTAGCTAATCTATTTTTAACTCTCAAAAGATTACAAAGGTAATCAGCATTCCCAGACGCCTGCTTTTCCATAATTTGTAGTATAAACCAAAGTAGTTATTAAAATTTATTGCTTGGCTTATCTTCTATGAAGTAATAACCAACAGAAGCTTTAATTTATGAGCCTATACCTAATATTCCCAGCATATAACTTAAAATATTACCTTTTCCAACCCAAAACAACAATGACCAACCTTTGGTTTTTACAATTTTATATTTTTTAGCAGCAAAACTTTCAAAGTTTAATGGGGGTTTACTATGGGCTAAATGGGTTAAGTTAACGTAACAGGACACAGCACCGACGACGGTCAAACACTATCGCTGTTCATTGGGCGGCTCCTTTAATCGCATGTGCGGCTCCGCGGATCCGGGCTTTGCCGCCTTGGTGGGATCGTACTTGAAGGTCTTGACCAGCGGGCCCTTGCCCGCCTTGGCAAACCTGATTTCGTCTAGGCGTTGTCGCTCCTCGATCTCCTTGGTGATCTTCATGTTGTCCCAGGCTAGGAAAACAAGAAAACAAGTAAAATTAGAAGGGAATGTATAGGAAAAGCCACAGAAATAAGCTTAAAGAAACCTTTTTACATTAATTTAAAAGTTATAGCACTCCCAAGCCTATACTTACACTCCTTCATGCCACCAACGAATCCCTTCTTCGGCGGCAGTGCACTAGGCTTGTGCGTTTGCATCTTCTCGATCTTGAAGTAATCCCTCACAGAGGGAATCCGCAGCAGGGCCACCTGGCCCAGCGAGATAAAGTTGCTGCAGGCCCAGTAGGTCAGAATGGCGGCGGGGAAGTTCATCGTGAAGGGAAAGATGACGATGGGCAGGGCTCTCAGCACATACTTCATGGTGTTCATGTTGGCGGCGGACAAACGGGCCGAATCCGTGCCAATTTCAATGGTCAGGTACAGCGTGGCACTGGTGATCATGGGCAGCAGGTAGTAGGGATCCGCCAGCGTGAGATCGTGGAACCAAAATAGACCCCCGTCACGCATCGAGTCCACCGGCGTATTGGCCATCTGTCGCAGGCCCATGAAGAAGCTGATGAAGAGCGGCGCCTGTGCCAAGGGCACCACCATATTCTTCAGCGGATTGACGCCCTTCTCCTTCATGAACAGCATCATCTCCTGGGCATACCGGGCCGACTCAATGGCATTGCCCGACTGCCTTGCCTCGGTCATCTTCAGCTGCAGCATCTGCATCTGCGGCATGTTGTTGTTCATCTTGGCCGAGTTCCGTTGCGCCACAATGACCAGCGGGAAGATAATGGTGCGCACCACCAATGTGCCGACGGCAATGGCTCCCCACCAAGGCAGTTCCCAGGTGCAGTGCAGGAACTCCATGCAGTTCTGGACAATGCCAATTGGCGAATAGCCGCCCAGCCCAATCGAGGCAAAGGTGGGCTCTCCAGTCGCCGTGACCATCTCCATAACGTCCAATTCACTCCCAGCTAGGGCAGGGGGCGTCGGGGCGGCCGGGATGTCGGGAAGATCAACCAGCTTCGTGGTGGACACAGCCTGCATGTATTCACCGCCGGGAGCCGTGTTAACTCCCGCTGCGGCGGCTGCTGCTCCACCGCTGGCAAAGCGCAACTGGTGGGGATTCAGCCATTTCCCGCTGACTGCCAGCGGCAGGGGGCTGCCCCGAATAAATCTTTGCTGGTGGAGATCTCTTCTGCCTGCACTGGAGTTCTGTAATTGAAAGTTTTCATTGAATTTTGCTTGGATTTTCCTACTTGCAGGTTATGTCACAGATAACCGGCTGATATTCGCCCGATGCCCGCTTACCTGTGTGGCCCAATGGCCGGCGACGGATTGAAGGGCCGCCGCTGCGTTCGTCGTCCTCCAAAGCTGCATCCTGTGGGCCAGCATCCTGGTCGAAATTTGGTTAAATTAAGTCTTTAAATTTAATAATTTAATGTGCTTGTTGCTAGAAATATAGGTGTCAGTGTTACCAGATGAAAATTTGGCTTTCACACCAAAATAATCTAATAAGGTTTAAATTTCTCCCTAAAAAATCCTGTTTGCCCCCTAAAATTTAAAAAATCAGTTAATTTCAAAAATATAAAGAAGAAATATCTTATTGTAACTTTAATTTAATTTATTTTATACATTGGTACATATTTAACAGATTTGCTGATGGATTTCACAGAAAGACATTGAAACCGCCTAAATTTGAAGTTAAAGCTTTGATTTAAGTTGTAAAAATGAAGTTAGGCAGATTTATATTAAAATTAAGAGAGTGTCTTAAAATAATTACACATTATTGTAATATTTTAATGATATATTTCTCAAATTTAACTGTGTAGTTATTTAAATAATGAACTCCTAGCCTTCAATACAAATTATTTGTTTTATATATTTTTATTAACGATCAAATAACTTAATGGGCTGAGAAAAAATAGTGCTTACTTGTCCATTTTGTAATTCTATACAGTTTACAGTAAAAATGTCCACAGCAGCCTTCTCTTAAGTTCTTAATTTTCCAGAAATTTTGTGTTGATTTAAAATTTTAGTTAAATACCGATATTGGTGACACAAAATAAAGAGTTTGCTGAATTCCAACTCTAAATCTTATCAGTTTCTAGCTCTAGGTTATCCCTTTACTTGTTGAAAATATATTGATTATTTTGAGTAAGTTAAAAACAAATAAACAATTTTAGTTTTATATACAACTCCTCTTTTTATTTAATCTCCTCAAAAATATACATATTTACAAATCTTAGTAGCGCTTCTCTGCTTAACCAGCCAGGCTAGCAATGGCTCTGGCAAATCCAGAGCCACGGTGATGGGCGGGCTCAACGTACTGGGGATGAGTGCGAATGTACTCCAGGGACTTGAGGATGGCAGCCGGGATTGGGGGAGGAGTGGGCAGCAGGGCACCCTGGGGCTGGTAGCCGTTCTCATCGGCCACATACTGGATCTGGACGAGCTCACCCTCGGGGGAGTAGTAGGAGTAGCCACCGTTGGCCTGGTAGCCTCCGAGGCCGGACTCCTGGGCGGCAATGCCATTGCTGGTCTCATAGGCGTAGTTGTAGTGGCCATCGGGCTGGATGTCGGCATCGCTCCTGGTGATGTAGGCACCAGCATCCTGGCTGTAGGTGGCGGCGGCATAAGCGCAGGCCAGGAAGGCGGAGGCGACGAGCATCTGGTTTAGGAGGAGATATCAACAATTAAAAGACGATTTTTGGAGGTAAAAATGTGTCTGGATAGTCTTCTTATACAAAGGATTATTTGTTTAACTAATTTTTAATGGTTTATATTTCACAATTTAAATAACTCGCTTTAAAAGTAGTTTAGAAGAGGTGTAGTAGACACCAACTAATACAACTAACAACATTAACTACTAATATTTTAGCTCTTTGTCTCAGGATCTTGTTCACTTTTAAAAATATCCTTTTTTCACTTACGTAGCGGAACATCTTGGTTTGATTGAAGACGGACTTTGAATGACGACTCTCTTGCAGTTTCGCAAAGTTTTTATACCTATTCTGGTGTTAATAAAACCCGATCCATCAAACCACTTTAAGACAGGGCCATTGAACATGCATGTTAAAGGATAGTTAATAGTTAATATAAAACAAGGAGTATAAAACTACAAGAAATTTAAATAAGAATCGATTTGGGAGTTTTTATTAACAAAGATAGCCGCCGCCAGTAGAGGTGTCAAGTCTGAAATACTACAAACATTATGCAAGCTTTCTTAATAAGTAATTAAAAATTGATCCCATAAATAAGATGCCAGTTAGGTTTTTTTGGGAAAACTACAATAATAATTAATTCCACAATTAGCCATTTAGGCCTTTGCAATATTTAGACATTTTATGACAGACTTCCCGGAAGGCCAACAGGTTCGTGGCTGCGCACGTTGGAAAATGCTAAAAGTCAATGCGACATATTTGGCAATATTTAAATGTATCGGTTTTAGTTTCAGTTTCAGTGAAATTAATATGCACACGATTTTGGTCCAATTAATTTGCATTTAATTTGAAACACTCTTGAATAAAGTCTTTATGTTTGGACACATGCCAACCTTTTAGAGCAGTTAATTTTATGAATCAGTTTTAACTTAATTTACCAATGCAACAACGAGTCCATATTTTTGAGGAATATAGGGAAGTTCGTTCGTTAAGTTAAGTTCATTAAATAAATATAATATATATACCTACTTTAATGTAACACAGTTCTTCTTAACATTGAAATATGTATTTATTCTTAGGTTCAGCGCTGTGCAAGTGGACACTTTATTATCATAATAATTAATTTCTTTTAAAGAAGAGTGCTTAAAATTTAGGATCCCTTCTGCAGCATCCTGTTGTGATTTTCTTTATAAATCATTTACTCGTGTCAATGAACTTGATTTCTTTAATTCCTATTGTTATTTAGCATACAAATGTTTAGTAATTTGTTTTATGAATTTAATTAATAAAGTAAAACAATTAAATTCCCTCACAGAGTATCTCCAGTTCGTTTTCACACCAAATATAGCCATTTCCCATTATAAATGCGATACACTTAATATAAAGATTGACTTGGGAAAATAAATTATAAATTCAGCTCGATTTTGGCTGACAAAAGTTGCACCAATATTGACACTGTCTCATCTGCATAAAACTGAATCGAAGCCCGGGAGATTATATACACATATAGCCCCAGAATCGGTGTGAATTATTGAAGCAGCCAAACCCATTGACGCGCATTGCCATGCGAAACCAATTTGTTTATTATTATCGAAAAGAGGAAACCAAAAACTAAATAAAAAGACAGCTAAAAATAATATTATTAGTTTTGGAACTAGTTTATGGGACTTAAATGCGGTTGCTGGGACGGCTGCCTGATCGGTAGATGCATCTTTTTTTTGAATAGCGAGGAGAATACAAAAGCTAATCGCTATTAAGTAGTCACTCAAATGAATAAAATGTCACCAATTTGGGTAAAACGAATTTTTCTCTACTCTTTTTGTGCATTTAGGGATTAGTTTTGGGGCCTTATAACAAAATTTGGAACTTCCCCTTTGTAAAGACTTACAACTTTCAGATATTCTATTGATTTATTTAAATTTATCCCTAAATAGTATTTCATCAAATTTTTGAAGGTTAAGTTTAAGTGCCCCATAAACGACGTCTTTGCTACATAAAAGCCATTCCATGTTTGAGCCACGCTTTTTAAGGTAGCCTGCTCATAAAATGGAATTAATTAGTGGCATTAAAGTAATAACCATAATGCTGAGGCACCAATTATGCATAATTATGGGAATAAAGTTGAGGGGTTCCCCCAGTCTAGTGACGACAGCAGCATCAAGGGTGCCAAATACATAATCAATGTCTGATGGATCCGTTTTCAGAAATCAATACGAATTTGCGCCTAAAAATCGCACAAATCAATAAATCTTTTAAACATCTTTGACATGCGGTTGCCATGTTAACAAAAACTGTCTTGAAATTAAACGCACCACCATCAACATTTCCTATCAAGCAGAGCGATGATATCACTTTCCATGGATGTCATAAAGTCCATTTTATGACCGTCGTGTTCTCATTGGATCTCTCCTCAAGGCCATGGCCCCCCAAGTTGAATTATTTAGTTGGCACATCGCAAAAACTATCAGCACAGTGGGTCTAAAATTGG
>JAEIIH010031815.1:0-10781 GCA_018904745.1 Drosophila orosa
TGCATCGTAGGATCTGAATTAAGCGTATTATTTCCTTCTTGAACGGCACCATTCCGGTTCTTGGCAACCCTAAGAAGGATTACGTTCAACAATGAATTAAAATTAATCCCTAATTTTAAAAAAACTTACCAGTAAACAAGAAAGTAGTCTCCCAAAGCGATTAAACTCCGGGAAACTACAAAGAAGCTCATCATCACTAGGAAAGCAAAAAGCCCGCCGCCAGACCTGAAGTACTTCTTGTACAAAGCGAAGCCAATGTGACCTGACTCTTGGCGCTCGACACTGATTTTTTCCATGCATGAATCCATAATAGATAGCAAGGATTTCTCACTGCCGCATCGTTCTTCGTTGTGAGTGTGACTGAAGCTACTCAATTGCGATCTATCCTCTTCCTGTTCACTCAACTCCTTCACCTGTTCCTTTCTCACTGGTTGACCCAAAATGGTGGAGAAGTCCACACCCGCCTTAAGCAGGGACTCGTAGTCACCCACAGCACGCACCTGCCCCTTGTCCATGATCACAATCTGATCTACTCGTTGCAGGAACTGCCTTTGATGGGTGATCAGAACTACGATGCGATCTCTCAGGAAACCGCGTATGCATTGCTCGAACAGATGTTTGGCTACATTCGTGTCCACCGCACTCAGGGGATCATCCAGAAGGTAGATGGAGGCCTCTCGGTAAACAGCTCTTGCTAAGCTGATCCTCATTCTTTGGCCACCGGACAAGGAAGCTCCTCGCTCTCCCACGAGTGTTTTGTCATGAAGGCGCAATAACTCGAAATCCCGCTCCAGAGCGCACTGCCTCACCACCTTGTCGTAACGCTTGCGATCCATTGGCTGGTTAAAAAGAATGTTTTCTCGTATGGTGCCGGAGAAGAGCCAGGGCTCCTGGGAGGCGTAAGACATCGTTCCATTGACCTTAATCTCACCAGACTCCGCACGCAGCTCGCCCAGAATAGCCTGAATGAGGCTGGATTTGCCGGAACCAGTAGATCCCAGAACGGCAAGCATGGTCCCAGGCTTGACACTTAATTCAACTTCATTGAGAGTATAATGTGGACTGTTGGTGTCCCATTTGGCTTTCAGTCCGGTAATAGAGATACTCGACACTGATACGATTGTGTTGTTAATGGTGTAGCGAGATGGAGTTAATAACCTATCCTTCTCCTCATTGCCACCTTCCTGTCGCTGGTCACTAGAAGTATCTAGGAGATCACTGTTTTTAGTAGCTTCCTTTACCTCCTCCGACTGCATGAACTTTTGGACACGTCCAATTGTAGCCAGGATCTCCGCCGTCTGAGTTATGGCTTGGGGAAAGAATACCATCATAGTGGTTTGCAGGACGTTGTAGTAGGCTGTGATCATAAAAGCCACTTCAGGCGTAAGGAACTGGCCCAGCAGCACGTAACCCACTAAACTGAGAAAGATGGAGGCCCGCGAGAGGAATGTAGTGAAGGATGACAGGATACCCTTGATGTAGCTTCCGTGGCAAATGGCATTGACCTCCTTCTGCCGTGCATGGGCCACCAATCGCTCAAATGGTCTCTCCCAGGCGTACATCTTAATCACCTGAATACCCGAGATGATTTCGTTCATCATTCGCATCCTTTTGTCCGTCCGCAGAGCGGTCTTCAGTCGCAGCTCAGAGGTCTTCTTGCCCAGGTACATCTGCAAGGGTATGAAGAGCAGCATAAAGACCACACCAAGCACAGCGGAGATTCCAATCTGAAATATTATTTGTTTGATTAAACATTCATGCTTCTGAGGAATCGTAGCAATATTCAGTTACCTGAAGGAACATTAGGTAAGTGACTAGGGCCGTTTGCAGAGGCCCTATCCACAGAAAGTGCGCATGAAAAATGTTACTGTCTAGGCGGCTGACGTCGTTTGAAATCAGGTTGACCACATGGCCAGAAGTAGCATCGCCCAGAGCCGTCCGGCTAAGACGCAGCGACTTCCGGTAGATCATGCTGCTCAAGCTTACCCGCGCCTTAAAGCCTGAAGGTCCGTAAAAATAATTAAAAAATATATTCATCGATTATGTACATTTTAAGACAATTAAATCATTAATCCAGGAAGAATCTTGGAACTTACACAAATTCCAGATTCCACACATGCAGGGATGTTTGCATATCACATTGAGGCCAACTGATACGATCAAAGCAGCCGCATAAAAAAAGGCTTTATTTGTGGACTCCAAACCGTTTGCAAAGTGGGAGATGAGCTTCAGCAGGAGTAGTGGCTGGAGTATCCGCAGTCCACCCTCTGCTAGGAAGAGCACCAGCCCGTAGAAACCGAATTGCCATCCGAACACCCGGAGGAGAGCCCTCATCAGGCTGGGTTTCCCCTCTGAATTTTTAAGTTCTTGCTCCCATGAAGCATGCAATTTGTTGCCCAGACGTTCTGGAAAAAGAACGACTCATTTGTATATGTGTTGTAAATTTATTCATGAACAACTTGTTTACGTGAGCTAAGAAACTTTGTTTATTACAATAAAAAAAAACATAGCTTATGAATCACAGAAAGTTTCTTTTGTCTTTAAGTTTTACCGGACTTGTGCTCCGTCATTGTTTTGTAAAGATCTTTTGAGTCCAAAGTGTGCCTAAGACCCTTGATAAAAGTGGGCATGGTATACCTAATATTTATTTATATTTCATTAAAAGCACCTTTCACAAAATTTCGAAGACCGCTTTACTCACCAGAACGTTAAAATCGAAAGTAAATTCGCGCCCATTCTAGGATTTTCCGGCAAATCTTTTTCCATTTTATGAACTTAATAAATGTAAATTTAAATAAGCTTGTTTTTTTTTCTGTGTGGCCACTGTGCATTCAGAAATGTTATCAAAACAGCTGGGTATCCGCAAATATTTTTAAACAGTCTTATCTAATCACATTCATTTAGTTCTCGAATGCACAGAGGACTAGGTCACTTTCGATCTATATGCAAGTAGCTTGTATATTGTATATATTGTATCACAATTAAAAAAAATATATAGTATAATATATTATATTTCTTTATATATCACAACTAAAAAAATATATTTAATATACTAAATATAATATTAATTTATTATATATCTCGGAAAATGAAGACCCGCGATACGTCCGTTCGGTAAACGAGGTTTGGTGCAACTGCGATCGCTGGGATTCAGACATCGGCGATTAACACTTTACTTACTCAGCCAGAATGTAAACCAGATAAGAGTTGTTTAATGGCTAAATATCAAATTGCATAGTTATAAAGATAGGTCGCGGATCGACGCTAGTAAGATTAAATATACAACGCCATTGAGAGCTGACGCTGCAAAGTAGTAAACAAAAAAGGAAGTAAGGTAACCTTACCTTACACACGGATAAAGTTAATACAGAAAATCATCAAGTCATACTTATTTACATGCTTAAATTAATATCCTCTTTTTCCTTCAGCAACTATAAATCAGTTTTTATTAAAAAGTTAAGATTTCTTATATTCTGAAATGCCAGAAAATATCCCTTAAAATAACTATAAGATACTACCTACCATTTAAGCATTAATCACACCATAAACCATTAAAATGTCTAAATAGAAATATTTCATTTATTTTCAAAGGCACTTCTTTGCACTTGTGAGATTTAAATACAAATAGAAAAATTAAGCAACGGATAACTATACAGAGTTTTGGGTTACATAAACCAGTAAACATACGCACGTTCAAACATATTTACACTCACACAAAATAACACATTCAAAGCAAACTAACATTAGTTAAGCTAGCTACATATAACCGGCTAATTCCTCGGCGTTAGGCACCTCGGTTCCTTTCCTAGATATTTTGATCCATTTGCCCCGAGTTTCATGAGGAACGACGCAGACTTTGACCCTGGCTGTCCTCAAAGGTCTGAAATAAAGAATCTTAATCAGTTGGTGTGATCATTGACAGATTATGCAAAAGCCGAACCTTTTGTGCGATTTTTAACAGTCCCTCGTAGGTGGTATGGCCCGTCTGCTTCACCATGCCGTGGAACACCTTTGAGTCTGCCTTCGTTAAGAGCTCGTACGGTGAACCAAACTCAACAGCTCGTCCAGCGTCCATGACCAGCACCTTGTCGGAGTCCATAATCGTGTGCAGGCGATGGGCTATCGTCAGCACAGTGCACTCCTTGAACTTGTTGCGAATGGTGGCCTGGATGAGCCCATCCGTCTGGGGATCCACATTGGCCGTGGCCTCATCCATTACCAAGATGCGATTCTCTCGCAGAATAGCTCGTGCCAAGCAAACCAACTGGCGCTGACCCACGCTAAAGTTGGTTCCACCCTCTGTGATTTTGCTCTGCAATCCGTTGGGCAAATCGGCTACCACATCCTTGAGTTTCACCTCCTCCAGGCTGCGCCACAGCTTGTCGTCACTGTACTCGTCGAATGGATCCAGATTGTATCGCATTGTGCCGGAGAACAAAACAGGTTCCTGGGGAATAATCGAGATCTTGCTGCGCAGATCGTGGAGACCCATATCGTTCGTATCCCTCTTATCAATTAGAATGGATCCATCGTTGTAGGAAAGTCGGAAAAGAGCATTGATCAACGAAGATTTTCCTGCTCCTGTGCGTCCAACGATTCCTACTTTTTCCTTTGGTTTTATGACAAAGTTCAGTGACTTTAGCACATAGTCCGCCTTGGGATTTGGAATGTAGCGCAAGCTTAGCTCATCAAACACTATTTTCCCTTGCTCTGGCCATGACTTTGGTGGCTTCTTATCCAGCGGCGCCTCCAATTCTCCCTCAGGCTCGATGTCCTCGTACTCAACCACACGCTCCACGGCAGTCATTGTATTCTCCAGCTCGGCGGACTGACGCATTCCCCACTGTACCATGCCAGTCATGCCCATCGCCTGAAAAATATTGAGAATAAGTATTATTAGAGCTCTATATTAGTTGACACTAGTTTTTATCCTCCCAAAAATGCAGTACAATAACTACCAACCTGCGTTATGGCCAGACCAACATCACCTCCATTGGCCGGCGGAAAGACAAAGAAGCTGAGCGTGATTATGGCTATATAAATCACACAGAAGCAGTCCAGCCAGTAGCCAAAGGCCCTCGAAGTACTTATAAACATGTAAAAAGCGGAGCTGTGCATATCCTGGTAATTATCGAACTCCGCCTCCAATACCCGTTGAGCTCCAAAGGCTCGAATGGTGGAAAGGCCTGTGAGTGATGCAGCCAAATGCGAATATACAGGGGATCGAGCTATGGAACAAGAAGGTTGTTTAGAAATACCTTTCCCATCAGAGATAATTATAAGAACTTACTTATTGCCTCCAGGCGCTTCACATCCCTCGAGGTTTTCAGATAAAAAGTACGCAACTGATAGAAAATGATGCCTAGGACGAGGGTCGGGATAAGAAACAGGGGATTGACAATGGCTATGACAATGACAATGCCAGCCAGCGACAGGAAGATCTGAATGACGTCCATCATTACGGCAGGCAGTATCTCGTCCACCTGTCCCATGTCCTTCGAGAAGCGATTCAGGATGCGACCCGATGGATTCGTGTTGAAGAAGTACATGGCTGCTCGGGTGATGCCGCGGAACATGAAGTTGTGCAGTTGGATTGAAGCCTTCATGGCCAGGTTGAAGAACAGAAATGAGCGCGCCACAGTCACCACGATTGTTAAAATCGTAATCAATGTGAATATATAGGTGTCCAGCATTTCAGCGTCGACGGGCCAGCCCAGATCTCGCATCCAAAGCGAGAGGCGTGACTCGAGAGCATCAGAGCTGAGTGTCTTGTTATTCTCTGCTTGGGCAGCCACATTACCCTTTTTGGTGACCCTGAAAAAGGTATAAATTCAAAGGAGTTTGCATAGAATAGAACAGAAATCCTATCCTTACCAGTAAGACAGGAAGTAGTCGCCCAACGAAGCCAGTGCCTGCGACAGCACACAGAATCCCATCATCACAAAAAAGGCAAAGAAACCGCCGCCAGCCTTAAAATACTTGCTGTACAGACTGAGGCCAATACGGCCCGCCTCCTGGCGCTCCTGATTGATCATCTGACCCGCCTCCGCCTCCGCGTCCTCCAGGCACGAGTCTGTAATGGACAGGAGGGATTGCTCGCTGTTGCGCCGTTGGTCGCCATGGCCTTGACTCTGACTATAGCTGCCCGAACGTGAGCGCGATTTATCCTCAGACTGCTCATCTCGCTCTGGATCTGCCAGCATGCTGGCAAAGTCCAGTCCGGACTCCCGTAGAGACTCGTAGGTGCCCACGGCGCTCACCTGGCCCTTGTCCATGATCACAATCTGATCGGCATGCTGCAGGAACTGCAACTGATGAGTGGCCAGTATTACAATGCGTTCGCGCAAGTAGCCGCGCATGCACTGTTCGAAGAGATGGCGTGCCACATGGGTGTCCACAGCACTCAGTGGATCATCCAGCAGGTAAATAGAGGTCTCCCGGTAAACAGCTCTCGCCAAACTGATTCTTGCCTTCTGTCCGCCAGACAGGGAGGCGCCACGCTCTCCCACAATGGTTTTATCCTTGAATGGTAGCAGCTCAAAGTCGCGTTCCAGGGCACACTTCTTCACCACCTTGGCGTAGCGCCGACGATCCATGGGCTGACCAAAGAGAATGTTCTGGCGCACGGTGCCGGAGAACAGCCAGGGCTCCTGGGAGGCATAGGCCATCGTACCATTGACCTTGATCTCGCCAAACTCGGCTCGCAGTTCCCCGAGTATGGCTTGAATGAGACTGGATTTGCCGGAGCCAGTGCGTCCGACAATGCCCAGCATAGTGCCTGGCTGGACTCGCAGGTTCACTCCATTCAGCGTATAATCCGGCGAGTTAATGTCCCATTTGGCTCGAAGTCCCGTGATGGAAATGCCTGCCTCCGACAGTACTGCATTCTCATTAATGGTGGATAAAGGCGGCCCCAACAGCTTGTCCTCGGCCTCATCGGCGTGCTCCTCTCCCTCCCCGTCAGCATGTACCGTGGCCTGATTGCTGCCCACCGGATCCTCCGGCAAAGGCTCACTCCTATCGGAGACATCCGTCTCATCCGATTGCATGTACTTCTGCACGCGCTGAATGGACACCAGGGTCTCCGCCATTTGGGATATGCCTTGCGGGAAGAACACAGTCATGGTGGTTCGCAGGATGTTGTAGTAGGCAGTAATTAAGAAGGCCACCTCGGGGGTGAGGAATGTGCCAAGCAGCACATAGCCCACAAGACTCAGAAAGATGGAGACACGCGTGAGAAAGATGATGAAGGAGAGCAGAATGCCTCTTATGTAGGAAACGTGACGGATGGCATTGATCTCCTTCTTGCGCGCATAGGCCACCATCTGCTCGAAGGGTAGCTCCCAGGCGTACATCTTGATCACCTGAATGCCCGAGATGATTTCGTTCATCATTCGCACTCGTTCGTCCGTTCGCAGAGCAGTTCTTAGTCGTAAGACCGAAGTCTTCTTGCCCAGATACGCCTGCAGGGGGATGAAGAGGAGCATAAAGGCCACGCCAAACACAGCGGCTATACCAATCTGGAAAGAGAGAACTCTTGGTGAGTAGGGAATTTCTACTTTTACAAGATTATAGTATCTCTCACCTCCCTGTACATCAAGTAAGTGATAAACATTGTCTCCAGCGGTCCCACCCAGAGGTAGTGCACGAAAATGGTAGCCAAATCCAAACGGCCCACATCGTTGGACATCAAGTTAACCACATGACCGGCGGTGGTGTCCCCCAGAGCCGTCTTGCTCAGTCTCAGCGCCTTGCGGTAGATCATGCTGCACATGCCCACGCGCATTTTGAGGCCTAAAAGTAATTGGGAAACATTAGTTCATACATCTAGCAACATCCCATTCGATCCTGTGACTTACCCACATGCATAGTCCCCAGCATATAGGGATGCATGATTACCACGTTCAGGGCACTGCACAGGATCACTCCGGCGGCATAGTAGTAGGCAGCTTCAATGGACTCCGAGCCATGGGCATAGTAGGAGATGAGTTTTAGCAGAAACAGTGGCTGCAGCGTTCGCAGGCCCAACTCTAGGACGAATAGCACCAGTCCAAGCAGACCAAAGTACCAGCCAAACACCCGCAGGAGAGCCCTCAGCAAATTGGGCTTTCCTTTGGTCTTCTCCAGCTCGCGTTCCCAAGCGGCGCATAGCTTGTTGCCGAGAGTCTCTGCAAACAATTTGAACAACAAATGAATTCGAATTAATCGCAGATACGGCGGAACTCAATAAATTCGGATTACGGTTATCAATTGAAACGACAAAAAATACAGAAGAAACACAGAATCTTGGGTAGCAATTGTAGACAACAACAGAAAAAAAGAAGCAAATCAATTAAGACGGTCAACGAACATACTATGTACTCGGATCGATCAGTCAAATTAATTGTTCTCGTGATAACTACAGTGCTTCTGGAAAGTATTCCTATTCCTTTCTTTATCTTCAAATTGATAATTGCTGTGTAATATTATGACTTGCAAAACTGATAACAATCTGATGTATCTTTAAATTAATTTGGAATTTTTGTACATATCATAATTAGATAAAAATATTTCACCATACCCGACTTGTGCTCCTTCAGGGCTCTATAAAGATCCTTCGTGTCCAGCGTGGCCTTTCGACCCTTCATAAAAGTGGGCATTGTGTACCTAGATATTAAAATAATCATTATATTATCATATAATAATGCTAATTGTACAAAAAACTCACCAGAAACATGCTGACGATATGAAATTTGATCGCTCGCGGGGATTTTCCGGCAGATCTGCCGTCTTCACAGACTGCATTTTGAGGTAAGGCCGCTAAGGAATCTGAATTAAAGTGGCAATAAGCAATTATATCTTGTGACTGTAATAACCAATAGAGGATAACGGTAAAAGTAATTCAGTTGAGTGCCTTCTTGTTGAAAACAAATGGCGATATGAGCATGTCTTAATCAAACAAACATTTCTGTATTATTTATCTGCGAATTGAATTCTCGTTGGCTTGGCGACTGGGAGAAGTCTGTGTATATTTTATTTATTTATTCAAGGCGAAACCAAGGGGCAAGGAAAAATAATGGCTCGAAGGGGGAGGCGCACTGGATGTGTCACTGCTGCTGCTCACAAGTTTTGTAATTCATCATAATGAGGTTCACTTTAACGACAAGCCGCCCGGTGAGCAAACAATATTCGAGAACAGTTAGTTCTTGAAAAAAAAAAAAAAACAAAACACGCGGCTGGCCATTTCGCCAGTACAGTGAAGATGCGTGGGAGTAGACAACGCACTTAATTAGCATAAAAAATGAACATAAAAACCAGTTTAACAAAAAGTAAACTCCCTTTCTTTTCAGTTTGCATCTTTAAACCGTGTTCTAACTTTTAAGGCACCTCTAGAATTTGATAAAATAAAAGTTCGAAAAATACTTTTCAAGAAATCGGTGTTCACTGTATTTCTCTGTTTCTTCTTCGCTTTCTGTTTCATTCACTCGCACGGCTGAGAATAACCAATTCGGTGGGCGACCGGGCCGTGTCAGCCATTTACCGTTTCCCCGTTCTGCTGCATGCATTGGTGTGGGTACACACGCACACCCACATCCACGAAAAACCGTACCACGTTGTTGCTGTACGAAAAGGGAAACGAAACTTATCTCCAAAATGAATGCAAATCCATTACATTTGCCAGGCAAATAAACAATAATCGCGCATAGATAAAATGCCGCATCATCGATGGTTTTTCGTTTGCTTGTAAATTATCTAATCACATGAATTTTTTTTCCGGCACACACAAATAAATTGCCAGACAATCGGCGGTTGAACACAATTAAAATAATTGCTCCTCCTGCTTGCGAAATCACTTTGTGTTTACGTACATTTTATTTCAATATTGTTTACATTCAACAATGGTTCTCCGAGAACGTGAGAAATGCTGCGATAGAAGGCCGGCTGCCGCAGCTGGCTGGCAACGAAAAAAATAATGTAACAAATAATAAAACACTTCGTCCGAGTGCCTGAAAGGGCAGCCGAATACTGGCGCTGGCTTTTGCGGCGTCGGCGGCTATCGGCTCTCAATGCGAATTTCGCCCTAGGCCACAGTCAAGCTTCGCAATGTGGACTCTGTTACTTGAAATATTATATTGTCTTATGTTTTTCTCTAGGTTCTGGTTAGAAATAATTATTCACTACAAGAAAATCAATACTTACGAATATTGTTATTTTAACTGCAAGATAAAAGTGTATGGTAATATTATTAAAAGAAAATTTAATTATTAGCGAATATTTTTATTGCTTTTTTTAAGTCGCTTTAATTTAATTGCAGAATTTACTGCTTTAACTTTTTTAAAATGTTCCTTGATTTATTGAATTTTCCTCTTACTGAAGCCTTACCGTACCAACAGTGTGCATGTGTGCGTGGGGTATATATTGCACATTTTACTTTCCTGCTGAAAACGGAATCAACAAGTACAATTAAATATTTCATTGCACTTTTGCATGCAGACTTATAATTGTGCAAATAATAATTAATATTACAAAACGTACAAGAAGGAATGGGTAATCTTAAAACGTCACTAAAGTAAAAGTATGGGATTTAATTGAAATTCATTAATCATTTTGTAGTAACTTATATTTCTGTGTTAAATTTGATGTGAAAAAAAGAATAAATAATCATCCCCTTTTAGTAATAACATCTTCATTGGCCATTAACTAATAAGTTTACTGATTTTGCAAGTCCCCATTTAGTTCAACTTTATTAATCTGGTTATCAGTGCCCCTCTCATTGCTAAAATAAAACTATGGTATTTAAT
>JAEIIH010031820.1:0-21358 GCA_018904745.1 Drosophila orosa
AAAATAATGAATAATTTAAAAGAGTATATTAAGGAAACATAGACTAGACTTCTAAAAGTGCAGACTATTATTAATTTAGTTTCAGAACATATTTAAATATGCTTATATGTATTTAATTTATTATTCCGACCGGTTCTAGAGTTCACATTCGATTAACGGTTCCCCTAAACTATCGCTTAAATCGCTTTCACTTTACCATCCCTAATGCTAGTTGTTGTTGCGCAATTAAGATGGACCGATCCGCTGCGATTTCGATCTGTTTTGTTCGCTGAGGCGACCAAAAAGGTTTTCCATTCATCCATCGGCCAGGAACTGCTGAACTCGAACTGTTAGCGGCGGAGTGGTGGCATCCATTTGGTAATTTGCCAGGACAAGAACAACAAGAACATAAGTTTCCTACTTTGTATTTGAAAGCGAGGGTCCACTCGTAATTTGTCCGCCAGACACTGTCGCTGTCGCTGCCTCTGCTTTTCCACATTATCATTTTCTTGGCGTTTTTTTTTTTTGTTTTTGCAATTAAACGCAATTGCGTTGGGCCACTCTCTGGCTCCCCTTGGCACATCCTGGACTTTCCTTCGCGACGCGACGTCGCCATCGACATGGTCGCCTGTCGCGCTTTTAAAACTGTTTCCTGTGCGCTAAATGGCGTTTTTGTGTTGGATCCCCATCTCGTCTTCTCTGGGCCTCCCCCCCGATCCTTCAGCTGCTGCTGCTACTCCTTTTCTTGTTTTTGTTTTCCATCCAGGCCAAAGGAGCTGGGGCGAGCGACCACTGCAGGCGACGATAGTTTATGTCTCTATGTGCCCAGCAAAAATGGCGACATTAAATGAGCAAAAACTTTTTTTATATCATTTCTTTGCACTCCACGGAGTTCTAGGCGGCGGCATGCACTGTAAAATTAGTATTTTAGATTGGGAATTGCCTTATTCGGGGTTTTACTTTGGGGAGGTCTTCTCAACATCATTATATCCTTGCAGGGTATTCAATTTTAATCAGAAGCATAGTTAATCTAGACATTTTAAAAACTTCAACAAAAATTAAATTTTTAAAATTCTAAATGTAATATTCAGATTTATTAATCTATCAAAAACTAAGATAGAAAATCTTTACAGCGAAGGGCACGCCGTGGCTCAATTTGCTCACGGTGATCAACCCGTTATCTTTTTTTGAGGGTGCTGACCAAACTGCTGCTCAAACAGTTAGATCTCGTGCCCTCCGCTGCTTTAAATTAAATAATTTTTGGCTTGGTTATGCTTCTTTTTAAATTTGATTTGTTGAAAATAAATCATATAAAACTGTCGCCTTTCCCAAGGTCTTTTTAAACTATTTATTTGCTAAAGCATATAGAATTCTTTAATCTTTTTTATGATTTAGGTACTACGATGATTCAGTTACAATCAACAAAATTAACAGTATTTTTATATTAACTTATAAAATAAATTTCAACTCCTGTTCCTCCTTTTTTAACTATTTCTCTTGGTGCACTTCTGGCTGCATTTCTTAAACAATTAAAACTTTGCTCGTCTACCTACAAAGTTGCCAATTTGGATAACCTCTAAACCAGAACCAATGACAGAGGCGCCGAGGAAACCAGGGTAGCCTGTAGAATGAAAAGCGAAAAAGAAAAGCCAACGAGCCAACGAGCTGGGGGGCGACAATGAAAATGAAAAACTTTAGCGCAGAGCAGTCAAAACCAATTTGGAGAATTTAATTAAAATTGCAAAACTTTGGCAACTGATTAAATTTTCCAACAAGAGCGTGTGCTGCTCGACTGCTGGCCAGGTAAAAAGCTTAAAACAAGGAGAAAAAACTGTGGACGACAAGTTTAAATTTTTAAACAAGCTGGGGAAAAAATCTACATTCGCTTTCGTTTGCAGTGAAATGTTTCAGGAGCAGAAAAACACAAAAAATGTATATGCGCGCGCTTGTGTGTGTATAAAATATGGCAGCCAAGGCAGGACGAGAATTTAAACCGGCCCAAAAACAGAAGGACGCCAGTGTGGGTGGATGTGGAAGTAGATGTGGATGCGGCTGATGCTCTGGCGATGGCAGCCATCATCATCATCAGCAGCAGCAGCAGCAGGAGCGTCAGCAGAGGGACCAGCAAACGACAGACGACGACTGGCAAAGTTTCCCCAATTTAATTTCATCGTACTCCCGGGTGTGCGTTGAACTAACGAATGGAACGAAGGCCCCGAGTTCGGACTGGGATGCAGGACGCAGGTCGCAGAACGCAGGACGAGGAAGCAGGGCAGACATCCATCGCCCGGCAATCACGTAGACGACCCCCATTCTCCACCAGCAAAAAGTACCCTTCGGGGGTGGCTCTCCAATCGCTGGCCATGTCCGGGTCTTGGGGATTGAGGAATCGAAATTGGGGGAGGAGAGCTGGAGCAGGACTCTGTTATTTTAATGAAAATTGGAAAGTGCCGAGTGCTCCTCGGCCCCCAGTTCCTGCTCTAGTTACGCTCCTGTGACCGTAGCATTAATTTTAAGATGTCTTAGTGGGCACTTGGCACTCTTTATGCATATTGGGCCTGTCATTTCCTTTGATTTTGTTTGTTTTCATTGGGAATTAGGCTTAAAGCTATTTCGAATTGGTATTTATAAATTTTGTGTTGAAGGGAAAAACCATTTAAGAACGTATAAAAAATAATACAAATTTTTCTAAATAGAAAAAATAGATTTGGATTATTCTAAATAAATCAGAACCATTACATTTATATAAAGAATAAATTCAAATATAATAATACAAATAATAAAGTATTAAAAATCTATTTAATGACAAAAAGTTGACAATAAATAAATCTGCCCTCCTCCTCCCTGTCAACCGCAGAAAGCTCATCTGCAACCCATCTCCTTGGATTCCCGATTCCTGGCCAAGCTAATTAGCACCCATAAAACGCACATAAATACGCTTGGGCCAATAAATTATAAATTATGACTTTTGCGCCAGCACCCACACCTTCGGAGGCATTGCCAAACCGCAGCCAGACAGACAGGCAACAGTTTCATAAAATTTCCACTCGAGTGCGCAGAATCTCCGGAAAAAAGGACGACGGGGAGGAGAGGCCGAATCAGACTTAAGGCGGATGCATGAAACAGTGCGATGACTTCCGGTATTAACTAATTTTTTGCGCCCCTTTTTTTATATATCTCTCTCCCCCCCGAGGGCGCGCATCTTTAAAGCCTCTTCGCCAAGGTTGTGCGAAAAACGAAACGAAGGAAGGAAAATCCCAGCCTGCGCGATCCTTTCCCTGGAGTGGCCCTGCCAAGTGGCGGGGATGGGGCGAACTAATCCCTAGCACTCATGATGCCTTTGGCAAATACTTTGCACCGCCGACTGCGCGACGAATTGGAAGCAATCCGATGTCTGTCTGCACACAGACTCCACTTGGGGGTGGCACTCGGATACTCTGCCACTGTGCGCTACCCTTGGCAAAGTCGGAGTCGGTGGTGCATGGGCGTTGCTCTTGGCCGGGGGTTGCAAGTACAAAAAAAAAGAAATCTTAAACAAAGTATCAGGCCGCGGCAGCCAAGCAGCCAAGCGAATGTCCCCCAGACCCTGCTGGGAGCTCTCGAGGCCACTCGTCACTACGCTCCGTATCCGCAGAGCGGATTTCTATGCAGCATCAGCGGAGTTTCGGGGCCAGAATAGGCGGCAGCTCGGAGTCAGTTGCAGTCAAGTGAGTCTCAGACAAAGTCGGGGAGTTAGTTCGGGGCCCAAAGCTGACTTCTGCTGGATAAAGCTGTCAGCGTATCCGCAAAATCGTTCTATCTCAGCTTAGGGAAATGGGAAATGGTTTAAAAATCAACAGTTCTTCTCAGTTATTCAATAACGATCTATTCTATGTCTAACCTTTAGCCTTCTGAGAGAGAAAATATTAAAATAAAGAAGTATCTTTACATATTTCTGCGGGAATAAAATTCATAAAAAGTTCTATACAGTTTTCTTTCATCAATTCCCTTTTCTCCTTGGCACTTTGCGACTCACTGAACGGAAAAATTATAGACAACTAATCGATGTGGCGTCTCTATATAAACTTGGCCAATACGTACATCTCCTTCTGGATCAAGTTGGCAAGGTGTTTGCGCTTGTTTTACCAACAATTTGCTGGTCTAATGGCCCAAAGCCGGAACGGGAATAGGCTGGCAAATGTTTTCCACTTGGCCAACACCAACAAAAGTCTTTGTGGCGACGGCCTTAGGGGGTTTCCCTCCGCTTGGTTGTTTGTTTGCTTTGTTGGTCGGTGTAAAGCGCGAACTTTTTGGCTGCATATTTATATTTTTCAACTTTTTGCAGTAGGAGAAACTTTTTGGGGAAAACATTTAGCCAAAGTTAACATGAGGATGGGAGGGCATATGTTTAAAAAGCAAAAGAGAGGGATATTACTACATTCATTTGCAGAGTAAACTAAAATGCTATTATTTCTGTGAAAATATATACACAATCATTATATTTCCCCTTCCTTGTGTTTGCTTATAAAATGTATTTTAGCCTTAAGTGCCTTCAATAAATGATAAATGGAATTACAAAAATAATACCCCTATCCACTCCACTCTGGACAACCATTAGGCAAAATCAAACCAAACCCAACCTCGGGGGTACCTTCCTTAATGTTTCCTTGTTTTTTTTATGAATGAACCAACACATAGTGGCAATTCATTAGAAAATTTCACAATACAGAATAATACGGAGAAGAAAGTGATGCAGGAAAGGTGAAGTAGACGGAGCGGATTACTGGCAATAATAACAAACAGCATTTGACTCTTGGTCTGAGTTTCAATTTTGAGTTTCAGGTACTCGGGGGCGATTCACGTGAAATATAGTGTGTTTGTTCGATCCGAGAAAGCCAGGACTGCTCCGCATGTCGAACAATGCCCAATGACGAATGACGCATTATTCCTGACGTCGAATTGTGTCACTGACAGCCGTATTCAGGGACATTTCTCCTCCCCCGCATCCTGGGTCCTGAGTCCTGAGTCCTGATTCTCCGATCCCGTTCCCGTTTTTTTGCACCCACACACTCACTCAGGCAGTAAACAATAAATAATGCCAATGTCATGTTGTTTAAGGTGTATATGTATACGAAGGCATAGGCCCTGGAATAATGCGCAATCATTCACCCGGGCCGGCTTGACACTTCTACTTGCCCCCGACCATGAAAGTGTGAAAAATGCATGTGAACAATTTGATTGATTTTTACTCGATTTTTCCATGTTTGCCAAACCTCAAAAATCAATTTGAAAAACGACAGAATGGGGAATATACGCTATACGCTCTGGGAGTTAAGTATTTTACAAATTATGAAACAGCAAAAAGTCAGTCAAATAAAAAAGGAGATTTGATTCGGTAAAATGTAAGCCTTAGAAATTCATACTGAACGTAAAGAATGGTGTAAAAATATGTTAATATATTAAGCTTTGGAAATCCTACAAGAAGGAATGGATATTTAAATAGATGAATATTATTTCGAGCAATTATTTAGGCTTCAATAGCTTTTATATTTATTTTAAAAATCAAATTCTTTATTAAGTATATCAAATTTTTACTTAAAAACTTAATAACTTATATAATTTCCAATTTCCATAGCAGCTTTAATATTTTTCAAGCAAATCACATTATGTATATATATATTTATTCTTTATTTTAAATAGAAATTTCACATTTACACTTGAACTCCGCTGGCAGTCGAGCGCTAACTGTGCGGGAAAGGAAGGGAGTTTCTTATTTTGGGGGTTGGGGGTCAGGGAACGCCTGTCAGTCAGTTAGACATCGGCGGGAACGTCATCGTTGAGGCACAAGAACAAAAGGACTTCCGGTGACGTTTAAATGCGTGGCATGTCACGGCGCAGCGGCAGACAGCAGCATCCTGGCTGAAGCCTGTCCCGAGTCCTGATTCCTGGCGGCAGCGGCGTGTGCCGGCAGGAAACCCACCGCCAGATCCCAGAGGGGGAGATCCCAACTCGGAGGGTTGTCCCCTCAACTTGCATACACAATTTGATGCATATTTTTGGGTGGAATTTCCAGTAAAAAAAGAAGATGAAAACAAAAACACAAAACTTTTGCGTTGATTACTATTAACTAATGAAGCAGCAGCCGCCGCCACCCTTGAGGCAAGTTCAAGTACACATGTTGTGGGGCACGCCTCCCATTTCGATTGAGCCGAGCAGCCGAGCAGCCGAGCAGAAGTCGCAAGTATATATCAACTTATTAATTTCATGAAGTGCCAGGCACATCAATGTCTTCCTCTTGTAGAGGCATCAACAATGGGGACTTTCTGTCACCGCCTAACAAGATCCGCACCACGCTCCAAGGACGACGACGAGGACGGGAACTTGGAAGCTGGATTGGGGGCACATCACATCATCACGTATGATTACGCACATTGTTCGTGCGCAGCGCAAAATGCTGTCGAAAATTAAAATTCAGAGACCCTTCTACTTAACTTACCTTGCCTTAGCCCTTGTTGGCACTGAGAGAAAATAGTAGAGGTGGCGAAAAAGTATTTTGAAGGTTCAAAATATTTTTTTATATATATTGGTTACAGAGCGCTTATTAACATCTAAAGGGTTGCTTCCTTTATGTCAAGAATTCTCTCTAATTGTGATATATTTTTAGCTTCTGTATGGAGAGCTCTTTTATTGTAGGATAACATAATAATTATTCTTCATTGAAAAAACCCTTTAATTACACCTTATTTTACTCCCCAAAAAGTTCCCATGTCGTCAAATAATTATTAAGTATTTCCCCCAGTGCATCTTTCCAAGAGGTGGGTGCAAAGTGAAGCAAAACAACGACGTGATTGCATTACACAATCAAAACAGGCACAGCCAGCCCTTCGATCGCAGAGGGTAGCATGGCAGCAGAGTAGCCCTTCGCTCCCTCAGAACTGGCGAAAAATCAAAGCCGGGCCACTACAGCACTAAAGTAATAGACCGACCAACCAACCGAATGTCGAAACGTGTGCGTGGGCGGTGCAACTGCTACGCCCCATCATCAGAATCCAATCAAATTAACAACAACAGGCCGCAGAAGCAGCAACAGCTACTGGATTTGGGAGGAATAGGAATAGGAATAGCCGTCGCCGCCGCGTCTGGGCTTATGAAGCCCCTGATGAACCCGATCCCCTGGTCGAGGCCGCCTGTCGATGGTACGTTAATTTCAATTTGATTTCCGCGCCAGAGTACAAGGGGAACGGAGAACGTCTAAGCAACAATTATACGGCAACTTCATTAGGTCAACATGGGGGAGAGGCTGAGGCTGAGGCTGAGGCTGAAGGGCGGACTCGTTGGTTTTGCGGCTTACGCAAGGCCCACCGTTGATGAGGGGGGCGGATGCGCAAGGGGTAGATTAATCAGGGTAAAACTATTAATTAAATACCAATTCATTTCCGCAAATTCAAAGCACACACACACCCCCGCATACAAACCCGCCACAGATGGGGTCCTTTGTGCGTGGGTTTAGCTGTATTTCTATTTCAGGTAGCGGCGGTCCAGTGAGTCCAGTGGTTGGTTTGATTTGGAGCCAGCACTTGGATTTGGATTTCAAAATTGCTACTGCTATTAGGTTGCAATGTGCCAAGATGTGTGCGGTTTCAGTTACCAAGACTCTGTTAGTAATTAGATCTTTCAACACTTGTAACGAAATAAAGAACCTGTCTCATTTAAAATAAAAAAATAATAATAAATATAAACCAAATTATGGACACACTTCATACATCTGAACAATAGACCTACGTGTAGATGGTATTTCGGTTTTTATTGGCCAACTGATTCAGCATTAAATTAGGCAAATCTGAAACCCATAAATAGCCATCATCCAGACCAGCATCAGATGCCACAGAGTATCCAACGATGGCAACTCCCATTGCCCGAAGCATTGTAATAGAACCAAAAAAAAAAATACAAAAAAAGGAGAAAAATGCAGATGAACGTGGAAATGTGGCAACAAAAAAATTGTCATAATAAAATCCCCAAGCTTATCAGTAAGCGCAGCAGCAGTCAGGGTATTAACAAAAACAAAAAGACGGGGGAGACCCGAACAGGCAAAATAAAAATTATATACCGCAGAAGGATTTAGGACCAAAACATTGGGAAAGAGAGACAGGAGAGAGCTGCAGCTTTGCTCATCCGGTGTGTCAACAATTCCCAAGCTTCAACGCTTTGATGTCGCCCGTGGAGCTGGAATCCTGTCGACGAGGAGGCCAGACACTGGTGTCATCCACTCTGCCGCTGATGGCATCATTAACGCATATTCCGGACTGCCTTTCGGGCACAACCAGACACCGAGCCGAGCCCAGTCGAAGTAGGGCGAGGCGACGGGTCTGGGGATCGGTGCCGTTTCCGGCTTTTGAAGTTCGAGCGGCAGGCTTTTAATTTTCTTTGTCTTCTCGCTGACGTTTGGGGCCAAAGGGTGCAAATTAATCGAAGGCTTAATTAGCACACACACACAGAAGAACCCACAGCAGCCAAGGACTCGCGACTCGTTGAGCGGCGCCAACGTGGCGTATGATTAATAAACAGCTCCCTTGGCGGATGAATCCCCCAGCCGAATGCGGTGCGCACCAATTACGGGGCATCGATGAAGGTGAAGGTTGTCAATACGGTGGGGCGGTGAGTTGCCATTTGGAATGGCTTGCCCTAGGTGGCGAGAATCCAGCGGAGGCTGGAGCCTCCATCTCCTGGCCAGCACCTTTTATGAGTACTGCGGCAGCGTAGTTGGCTGCCACTCAATGTGCTTTGCCTACTAATTAGGTTGTTCGGCGGCTGCCGTCGCATTTCAAGTGCTGGAACAGGTGACAAAAAGGTGACGCCAAGACCAGGAGCAGATGCCAAGCTCGGTGCAGTGCCTCTGCGCAAATAATAATAACAACAACAAAGCAACCAACTGCACTTGAAGCTAACACTTTCGAGCTGCAGCCAAGGAAAGGGGTAATTTTTAGGGCTAAGCTGAAGGGGTTAAGGAATGCGCTACATTGTGGTAATTATAATTCATCAGGCTTTCAATTAAGTATATTTATGATGCCTAAATTCTACCAAACTCACAGAAATATATAATTTCATTATTTAGAAACACTTATCAAGCATTCCTATTGATAAGTTTAGCCAAGCATTTCTATTGAATGAGCTTTTCTGTTGAAGCAATTGTTTAATTCATGTTTACACTTTATAATCGGCTTATCAGCTAGCTGAACCTTCAACAAAGCACACAATTTAATTGCAAAATAATACGATTTAAGTGTGCAATTAGGATTATCAATCAACGAGGTAACTCGGCCAAGCAACTCAACAATCAAGGTGCTTCAACATTTGTTTACCAAAACGATAAGATTCAGATTAGGTGCCACAGATGGTAGCCAAACCAATCGAACTTTATGAGCACTTTGCACAAATTTAAATATTTTTTCTTGATTAGATTTGGTAGCATTTTTAATTCCTGTTTTAAAAAAAGTGAAGAGGCACTTCTGCTGTCTGATATGCCCCAACCGAAGCTCATCTGGCATCTTGGCTTTTTAATTTGAAAGGCAGATGACTTTCCATGAAAGTGCAGCAGTAACTTGTTAGAACCGCGTTTTGCAAAAGCAACAACAACAACTACAATAATATAAGCAGCAAAGAAGAGGAGACTCAAAGTGAAAAATGTTTTAATTACTCTTCTCAAGGCGAATCCGCAGACCTGTTTTCCCACGCCCCTCCCTCACGGTGGATGCTGCCAAAGGGCTTTCAAAGGAAAGGATAAAGTTATTAAATTAATAAAGTTATTAAAGTAAAAAAATGTGTGTTTCAAATACAGAAAACTGGCATAAGCTTGTACCAATTAATATACTTTGTCAGGTTTAGTAAGTCACTGGAAATATCCCTGAGAAACGTATTAGCTATTTATATTTACAAGTGATCTACGCCAAATTGACCTCTGAATCATATATAAATTTCTATATATTTTCTTAGCGTGCCGAGTCACAGATTAGCTGAAACAGAAGCAACAAAGGTCTTTCGACAATTGTTTGTTGGAACACTCGAATGCCTCCTTTCTGCCGCCGTCCCGAGTTGCCGCCGTTGTGTGCTAAATAGTTCCCCCAGGGCCGAATCCACTCGAGTCGTGCTAATGAGAACACCCCAGTGACAAGGAGACTCCGGCAAGGACGAGCACCGCACCGAGTGCAGGCGGCAAAAGGATGCTTCTAATGCAGGGAGAGCGAGCGCTGCATTATGCAAATACTCGCAAAAGGCGAAACAATTTTTGCACTGCAGTGGCGGAGTGGAGTCCTGCCAGGGCAGAAGATAAGGAGGTGTGCAGATCCTTAGCCCAGGAGCCGGCGGCAATGCAGCGTGTTCCATTTGCACACATTTCGACAGGGCAATTAATTATGCTAAATTCGTTTAGAGAAATGCAAAGGCAAGACAAAGCCTTGGAGTTCTTTGTTTAATGCAGGCGAATCATTATTATTTCTATTACCTTTCATTATTTAACTAATAAGAAAATAAGGCGTTGATACAACTTAAATATCATTAAAATATTAAAACCAGTTTTGGCTTCTCTAATTCTTAAATTTCATAATTTATTTATTAATATATCAACATAGTTTTTAATCACCAAGGCTTCACAAAATTTCACTGGAAAGCTATAATAAATCAGCACAATTAACCTTAACTTTGTTAAAAATAACTCATAAAGTTTATAGAGGAGTTCTAGGTAAACCAACGATTTATAATCTTCGTAAAGTTTATAGAGGACTTCGAGGTAAGCTTATGCCTCACATTGTAGATACAAATTTAATAGAAAATCGACAAAAATATTATCAAATATGTAATGATGCCTAACCTAGAGTTCAAAGGCTAAATAAATAAAATATAACGATGAAATATCATAAGTCCATTAATCTTTACCGTTTACCTCTCGAAACACTTGGCAATTCATCCCTGAACATATTATAAGGGTCCCAGGACCCGTTCGACCAGCAACTTGGCGCCCGGAACCACCTTTTGACCAGCGCATTGGATGACTTTTAAGTGGGTCTAAGGCTCAGATCTCCGGGCAGCAGAGAGGCTGGGTCTCTGGCCTGACATTTGCGCTGGCCATGCGCAATTAATTACAAAAGTGTTTGCGGACAAATGGCGTCCAGCTACATGGCACATGGTACACGTGGTCGCCGGGTGTTTATCCTGTGAACCCCAACTGGACATGGCCATGGGAAACGGCGATGTGGAGGGCATTTCTTTTCGCCGCCTCACCAGCTCACCAGCTCGGCAGCTCGTCAGCGTTTATGTGGCTCAAGTGGTACGGAGACCGAGAGAAGCGGCAGCTCTTTGCTTTGAGGTTATTTGCTTTTAATGACTCGCAAACTACACCACCACCCACACACCCATCATGCACGCATACGGGCAGCAGTGGCCGTGCCACATGGCGTATGCGTCATGTGTGTGTTTGTTGCCTAAGTGTTTTCAGATATCGCGCATCAGTAGCCAACGACAGCATGTGCCCTGTGTCCCATGGTTTGTTGACTTTTAGACGCTGTTTGTTTGTCAGCACAATTTTGTTTTCCTTTTTTTTCTGTACTTTTTGGCTTTTCATCTTGGCATCGGCGCAGACAAGCAGCAGGCCCCATAAATGAGCTTTGAAGTTTGCATACGCGAGTGCAGGCCCTGCATTCGCCCTGGCTGGAAGGGATAATGCGGCGCAATTATAGACAGGGCCGGGAAGTCCTACCCCACACCCCGGTTATATCCTTGAAAATAAATTGTTTTGTTAATTATTTATGGTTGGTTTAATGAGTGTGTGCCGTACTCCGCCGCTGCCAACTGTACTCTGTACTCTGGCGGTCTGGCAGTCCCTCCGTTTGGGGCGTCGACATTCACGAGTTTGTTATACTTTTGCATTTTGCAATTATTTTAATGAGTTTTGCATTTAAGCGATTTTATGCAATCATCGTCATTCGCGATAGTGCTGGATGCCAAAGGGATATACATGTGTGAGCATAAATACAGAGTATACAATATAATTGCCGCTTTTGCTTCATTAAAAAATAAATCTTTTTACGGCCGGCAGACTCATTAAAAGTTGAACAATTTGTATGGCTATATGATGAATGAGAGTTATCTCATTGAGTTTACCGTGAATATTTTTATTCTATATTGGATTTAAGCATTAATGTATTTATATTTTTGAATAACTAAAGTTTTTTTTACAATTCTCTCTCAAGAAACTCTTTAACTAAGTTTTTAAAGTATCAGTAATTACTTAAGGCCCCCTCAGGATATCTTTCGGCACCTTATCCTTAACGATATTATAAATAACTCAAATATATATATTTTTAAACGAAATAAAATTAAATTTCGTTCCCTGTTTTACCTGATGTCCCCATTGATATGAAACCCTACGAGATTATGATTACCTCTTAGCAAATGGTCTCATGTGGTCTTAATATTCAAAACACTTTTCTCAAGTAATCAGTATCGCAAGAGTGTCGTGAAGGGCTATATAAACATTCGAAAATAGACCTTTGAATTCCCTCCCCCAGTTGCCTTAATCTGCATGCAATTTTTAGTAAAGTACGCCTTGGTACAAATCCATAAATATTGTATAAGACGTACTCGTCAATGGGAGCTCATTTTACTAATCGCTCGCCAGCGATTAGAACCAATTAAGACACCCATTAAGATATGCAATGAAAAACGCCATCACCAATACACTGAACTTTAACTTAGTGTGAGTATCAGTATTTCCCTGGGCTTTCGGGCTATCTTTGAGCCGTTTTATTGGCTTTTCAAGAGCCCTAAGCCCAAGCACAGGCCTCTTGACCACTAAGGCTGATTACTTATCAACCCGAATCCGCAAGGGGTTCTCCTATAAAAGCCCCCCGAATTTCCCAAGAATGTCAGTTCTGTGCTCGGATCGAAACGGTCTTCGCGTTCAGTTGAAAAGTCGTCGCCATGAAATACCTGTGCGGCATTGTGCTCTTTGTCGCCCTGTTGGCCCTCAGTATTAGGCCGTCAGAAGAAGCCTGTGGATACGAGGTGAGGAGTGCAATAAAGGATAAATCCTGCGAAAAAATAATAGAAATTATCAATGGAAAATAAGCCAAAGAGTTACCTATAATGGCATCTACAAATATTTCAAACTGTGGAAAAATAACATTATTTTAAGTGTGATTATTAGGTGATTGCTGGCATCTGAAAACCTACTTGCTTGATCCCTAAAAAAATTATAAACAAATATTTAAAATTCTCTTTTAGTCATGTCCCAAAACCAAGTCAAACATGATCAACATTCACATGGTTCCCCACTCCCATGACGACGTCGGCTGGCTGAAGACTGTTGACCAGTACTTTTATGGCCACAAAAGCAACATCCAGCACGCCGGAGTCCAATACATAATCGACACTGTGATCTCTGAACTCATCAAGGACCCCTCCCGTCGCTTTATTCAGGTTGAGACCTCCTTCTTTGCCAAATGGTGGGCCGAGCAGTCGGAGACCGTGAAGCAGGTTGTCAAGAAATTGGTGAACGAGGGACGTCTGGAGTTCACCGGTGGTGCCTGGAGCATGAACGACGAGGCTGCCGTCAACTACCAGAGTGTGATCGATCAGTTCACCCTGGGATTGAAGTTCCTGGACGACACCTTCGGTTCCTGCGCCCGTCCTCGCATCGGTTGGCAGATAGACCCCTTCGGTCACTCCCGAGAGCAGGCCTCGATATTCGCTCAAATGGGTTATGACGGCGAGTTCTTTGCCCGCATGGATCACCGCGACAAGAACAACCGCATCGACAACTTGGGCATGGAGATGATTTGGGATGCCAGTGACTCGCTGAGCAACGATGAGATCTTCACTGGCCTGCTCTACCGTCACTACTCGGCTCCTCCCGGCTACTGCTTCGATGTCCACTGTGGGGACGATCCGATCATCGATTCCAAGAGCTACGACAACAATGTCAAGTCCCGCGTGGATGACTTCCTCAGCTACGTCACGGAAGTGGCCAAGCACTACCGATCCAATCACATCATGATTCCCATGGGTGACGATTTCCAGTACGAAGATGCCCAGGTTAACTTCAAGAACATGGACAAGCTGATTAAGTGAGTAGTAGACACTAGATCTGTAATCCTGACTCTAATTACAATTAACTCTGAAAGGTACGTCAACGAGCGTCAAGCACAGGGCTCCACCTTCAACCTCTTCTACTCCACTCCCGCCTGCTACCTGAACTCCCTGCACGAGGGTCTGCAGACCTGGCCCAACAAGACCGAGGACTTCTTCCCCTACGGCAGCGACGACAACAGCTACTGGACCGGCTACTACACCTCTCGCCCCACCCAGAAGCGGTTCGAGCGCGATGGCAATCACATCCTGCAGGTGGCCAAGCAGCTCAGTGTCTTCGCCGAGCTAACCAGTAAGCAGCAGAAGGAAGATCTGGAGTACCTTCGCGAGATCATGGGTGTGATGCAGCACCACGACGCCATCACCGGAACCGAGAAGCAGGCTGTTTCCAATGACTACGACCGTCTTTTATATGACGGCATTCTGGGCGGCACCAACACAGCCCGCGATGCCCTCCGTAAACTGACCAACCTTCCGAATGGAGAGTTCGAGAGTTGCCTCCAGCTAAACATCAGCGAGTGCGCCTTCACCAAGGATGGAGCTGACAACGTGGTGGTGACCCTGTACAACCCATTGGCCCACACTTCCACGCAGTATGTGCGAGTACCAGTGAAGGACGAGAAATACGAGGTGACCGATGAGAAGGGCCGCGTGGTGCCCTCCGAAGTGGTGCCGGTCTTCTGGCAAATTCTGGCTCTGGAGTTCCGCAACAACGACACCCAGCACGAGCTGGTCTTCAAGGCTTCCGTCAACAAGATCGCCAGCTACTACATCAAGAAGGTCGATAGTGGTGAGAGCAGGACTGTCGCTCGGCCCACTCATACCAGGAAGTCCGCCAAGGTCGAAGAATCGACCGCCGAAGTTCCCAAACGATTCAAGAAGGTTCACTCTCTGAAGAATGCCACCGAAACCTTAGACGAGGAGGGAGAGACTGTGGTGCAGACCTCGGTATGCGACCTGGAGTTATTTCTTTCATAATACTTTTGTACTAACCTATTTCCTACCTTTCTTAGCAAATTAAACTGGTGATTGACAACAAAACAGGTCTCCTGAAGACCGTCGAAATGAATGGAGTCTCCGAGAACATCGATCAGAGCTATGGTGTCTACAGGACATTTGACTCTGGCGCATATGTCTTCCGCCAGTACCACCAGGCCGACTTCATTGTGCAGGATGAGGGAGTGGAGTTCTCCGTTTACGATGGAACTTTGGTCAAGGAGATCCACCAGACGTTCAGCGATTACGTTAGCCAGATTATCCGCATCTACGAGGACGACAACAAGGTGGAGTTCGAGTGGCAGGTTGGCCCCATTGAAAGCGAAGAGGAGTTCGGCAGAGAAGTGGTCATCATCTTCAACAGCACCGTCGCCTCCAATGGCGTGTCCTATACCGACTCCAACGGCCGTGAGATGATCAAGCGTGTCAAGGATCTGCGCGAGGACTTCACTCCCGGTCTCGACAGGCAGCCTACTGCCGCCAACTACTATCCGGTCACCTCCCGCATGGCCCTGCAGGACAGCAGCAAGCGCATTGCCCTGCTGAACGACCGCGCCCAGGGAGGAGCCAGCATGCAGGACGGCCAGATGGAGCTGATGTTGCACCGTCGCCTTGTCCGCGACGATGGCTATGGAGTGGGAGAGGCCCTGAACGAGGAGAAGTACGGCCAGCCCATGATTGCCCGTGGCAAGGTGTACCTGATTCTCAGCCCCGCCGATGAGTCCACGGCCAGCGAACGTTATGCCGAGAAGGAGATCCATCTGCCCTTTTGGAAGTTCTTCAGCAAGAACTCAGGAAGCACCAACTCGGTGGCCAAGTCGGTGCCCAGCTTTGAGGACTTCCCCCAGTCGGTGCATCTGCTCACCCTGGAGCCCTTCAACGACGACGAGGTCCTGCTGCGTGTGGAGAACTTCCTGGACCACACCGAAGGCAAGGTGGTTAGCTTCAACATCCGCCCGATCTTCGATTACTTGAATGGAGTGGAGATCCGCGAAACCACCCTCGACGGCAACCTGCCTCTGAGCGACATGAAGCGCTTCAAGTTCCTCCACGACGACGGTGGCCGTAGGCCCGATGCCGTCGAGTACTACACCGCCGCACACAAGCCCCTGGCCGCTGAGAAGTCGCAGGAAGCCTCCGAGTTCAGCGTCACCCTGCACCCCATGCAGATTCGTACCTTCATAATCAAGACGGGATAAGCCAAACTTATTCAGTATTTCAGTATTTAAAGCTATGTAAAATATTTAGAAAATAAAATCGATGCCAAAAATTAAAATAATTATATATTTTTCAATATATTTTGTGGGAGACATTAGACGCTGGATCCTATGTCTTAAGCTGCATTTTATAAACTGATTTAAATAAAACAGAAAACATAACTTATAATTGAAAATGTTTTTGGATGGTAGGAATTGCTCAAATTATGTATTTTAGGCAAACAAAATTGGCTTTAACTTAAAAAAATATTAAAATATTTTGTGGAAATTACTAAGAATACTTCACATTTCAATAGTCTTCCTCAGGATTGTCATTGCTGTTCTACTTTAATTTAGAATTCTCTCTTTGAATTTGAATTTGATATTGTGGGCTTAGACTAGGCTCTTAATAGGGACACTTTGTAGACATTTTAAATATTCAAATGTAAATATAGAAAAAATGCTTGATTTAATATGTAATATTTAAATATAATTTAAAAGAAAATTTTAAAATTCCTCCACAGAATTATAAATTTATTAGAGCACATTAAGCCGTTAATTTCTCATGGCTAAATAATAATATCAATGGTAACCGAAGTTTTTTTTTTTTTGTTACTGGGCAAGAAACCGGTCGATATAAGTACTTTCTTGGATTAATTAGTCATTACAGGCGGTACTCCACGGTATCTCATCACTTGCACTTTGCGTGGAACGTTTGTTCTTACACTTTTAATTCACTGTTTTTATAGGGCTTTGATAGCAGTTGATTAATTCCGGTACAAATCAATAAACAAACACATTATTGTTTAGAAATGCTAATATGCAATCGACAATTAAAATCAATATTCCTAATCTACAGATAAGCATTGCAGCTCCGTCAAAACAGAAGCAGTCGTACTATATGAAGGCTAATTAAGATATAAGTTTCAATGACCATTAGTTGCAAAATTGGAAATTTGTTATGATTCTGCAATCGACATTCGGTAGCAAACGTAGACCCCTTCATGAATTATCGTTGATATACATTTTTATATCTGCATAATTAATTTTAAGAGATGTGTATTATAATTTGAACTTATCAGAAGATAAAACTCAATAGAACTTAGGGATATGCTAGCAATTACTGTGAAACCCTAACTCTAGATTGGTCAAAATCATCTTAAATAATGCAATAGGCGAAACAAGGAAAACTAATCCTGAAAATACATTCTTACTCCTAATAGTATGAGGTTTTCCTTGGCAACCGACCTAGTTGAATGTAGTGCATGCATTGCTCTTGAACCAAAATCATTCTGATAATATTCAGATAAGCCCTGCAAAGGCTAATTAAGATATGACAAGTAGTTCAAGAATTGTACATTTTGTTATGGTTTCTGCGATCAACATGCGCTTCTAATCGCTGAAATATACCTAATTGAATTTTAAGCATGCTTGAGTTCTTTTAATCCAAGATAAACTCAAGTGCCGATTGCTTATCAACGACTTCGAATGCTCCCACCAGCGACTCGTATATATACCCCTGTGAATGAATGTAAAGAAATCAGTTGTGGACTCGACTCCAAGTCCTTTGTTTCATCGATCCGTAAAGACTGGGACTGCGACAATGCAGTATTTAGGCATCGTTCTCAGTGTTGCCTTGTTCGCAATCCAAGCCCAGTCAGCTCAGGCTGTCTGCGGATATGAGGTGAGGAATCAAAAACTTAAGGATAACATCGAAATTATTAATAGCATTAATCAACAAATGGTTATTTGCAGTCGTGTCATCCAACCAAGTCAAATATGGTCAACATCCACTTGGTGCCGCACTCCCACGACGACGTGGGTTGGCTGAAGACTGTTGACCAGTACTTCTATGGCCACAAAAACAATATCCAGCATGCTGGAGTCCAGTACATCATTGATACTGTGATCTCTGAACTCATCAAGGATCCCGCCCGTCGCTTCATCCAGGTGGAGACATCCTTCTTCTCTAAGTGGTGGGACGAGCAGTCGGAGACCGTCAGGTCGATCGTGAAGAAGTTAGTCAACGAGGGTCGCCTGCAGTTCACCAACGGAGCCTGGAGCATGAACGACGAGGCTGCCGTGAACTACCAGAGTGTAATCGATCAGTTCACAGTCGGATTGAAGTAAATTGTTCATTACTTTATTAAGAGAAACCTCAGTAAGTATATGTTTTCCCTTACCGACAGATTCCTGGATGACACTTTCGGAGTCTGTGGACGTCCTCGTGTCGGCTGGCAAATCGATCCCTTTGGTCACTCCCGTGAGCAGGCCTCCCTGTACGCCCAGATGGGCTACGATGGCGAGTTTTTCTCCCGGATGGACCACAACGACAAGGGTAGGCGCATGAATGACCTAGCTTTGGAGATGGTCTGGGATGCCAGCGAATCTCTGGACAATGTCAAGCTTTTCACTGGTCTGCTCTACACCTTCTACTGGGACACTCCCGGATTTTGCTTTGATGTGCACTGCAGCGACGATCCCATTATTGATGGCGACAGTTACGATAACAACGTAAAGTCCAGGGTGGATGACTTCATTGCCTACGCCGCCAAGGTTGCAGAGAAGTTCCGCACGAACCATATCATGATCCCCATGGGCGGAGACTTCCAATACGAAGATGCTGAAGTGAACTTCAAGAACATGGACAAGCTGATCAAGTAAGAATATTTGGATCTCTTAAGTGCTTTGTGTAACAAAATATTTTGTCGTATAAGGTACATCAACGAGCGACAGACCAGTGGCTCAAAATACAAAATTTTCTACTCTACTCCTGGCTGCTACCTAAACTCCGTCCACCAGAGTGTACAGTCGTACCCCAACAAAACCCAAGACTTCTTCCCCTATGGCAGTGACACCAATAGCTTCTGGACTGGCTACTACACCTCTCGTCCCACGCAGAAGCGTTTCGAGCGTGATGGCAACCACATCCTGCAGGTGGCCAAGCAGCTTAGCACTTTCGCCGAACTCTCAAGTGAGCAGCAAAAGGAGGACCTCAAATATCTCCGCCAGATCATGGGAGTGATGCAGCACCACGATGCCATCACCGGAACCGAGAAGCAGGCAGTGTCCAATGACTACGATCGCCTTCTGCATGACGCCATCATTGGGGGCACCAACACTGCCCGCGATGCTCTACGTAAACTGACCAACCTCCCGAACGGAGAGTTTGAGAGTTGCCTCCAGCTGAACATCAGCGAGTGCGCCTTCACCAAGGATGGAGCTGACAACGTGGTGGTGACCCTGTACAACCCGTTGGCCCATACCACCAACCAGTACGTGCGAGTTCCCGTCAAGAATGAGAAGTACGAGGTGACCGATGAGAAGGGCCGCGTGGTGGCCTCAGAAGTCGTTCCTGTAGCCAGGCAGGTTCTGGCTCTGGAGTTCCGTAGCAACGACACTCAGCACGAATTGGTTTTCAAGGCTTCTGTCAACAAGATTGCCAACTACTACATCAAGAAGGTCGCTAGCAGAAATATTGCTGCCCCTGCCAAGGCCACTCAGAAGGATCAACAGCCTTTGGGAGCAAATAAGAAAGTCAAGTCCACGAATACTGCTGCGGAAACCCATGACGACGAAGAGACTGTGGTCCAGACTTCGGTAAGTGGTTTTTATAGGTTTTCTTCAGGATGTTCTTGTGCTAGCCTCATTTCACTTTATTATTAGCAAGTCAAACTGGTGATCAACAACAAGACAGGTCTCTTAAAGACAGTCGAAATGAAAGGAGTCTCAGAGAACATCGAACAGAGCTTCGGTATTTACAGGACCTATGATTCGGGAGCTTATGTGTTCCGTCAGTACAACCAAGGAGACTTTGAAATTCAGAAGGACGGCGTAGAGTTTACTGTTTACGATGGAGCTCTAGTCAAGGAAATCCACCAGACATACAACGAGTTCATCTCCCAGGTTATACGTATCAATGAGGAAGAAGAGCATGTTGAATTTGAGTGGCTTGTTGGACCCATTCCAGTTGAAGAGAATTTTGGCAATGAAGTAGTTACCGTTTTTAGCAGTGGAATCTCTTCTAATGGAGTCTTCTACACTGACTCCAATGGACGAGAGTTGATTAGACGTGAAAGGGACCAGCGTGAGGACTTTATTCCAGAATTGGCTGTTCAGCCGACTTCTGGAAATTATTATCCCATCACATCCCGCATTGCCCTGCAGGATAGTAACAAACGAATGGCACTGCTCAACGATCGCGCCCAGGGAGGATCCAGCATGAAGGATGGACAGTTGGAGCTGATGCTTCACCGCCGCCTTGTCCGCGATGATGGCTACGGAGTGGGTGAAGCCCTGAACGAGGAAAAGTACGGTCAGCCTCTGATTGCCCGCGGCAAGGTCTACTTGATCCTTAATTCTGCTGAGGAGTCTACATCCATTGAGCGCGAAGCCGAGAAAGTGTTCCATCTGCCACTGTGGAAGTTCTTCAGCCAGAACACTGGCGGCAGCAGCAGCTCTGTGGCCAAGACGGTTCCCAGCTTTGATGATTTCCCCAAGTCGGTGCACCTCCTCACCCTGGAGCCCTTTAACGATGACGAAGTCCTGTTCCGTGTGGAGAATTTCATGGATCACACCGAGGGTAGGGTGGTTAGCTTCAACATTCGTCCGATCTTCGACTACTTAAATGGATCGGAAATTCGTGAGACGACTCTGGATGGCAATCTGCCGCTGAGTGACTTGAAGCGTTTCAAGTTCCACGCTGAAGGCTCGGGAGCAAGAGGAACTGAACCTGAGTATTATACCTCATCCCACAAGCCTTTGGCAGCCAATGGAACGCAGGATGCCTCCGAGTTCGCAGTCACCCTGCACCCAATGCAAATTCGTACTTTTATCATCAAGACCCAGTAAATTATTGAAAGTAACAAATAAATAATTGGTATTATGAATTATTATGCATTATTTAAATAAAAAAATTTACTTTGATTCCACGAAAAAAACTCATATTTGATTTTCTCTAGAGAGTATTAAAGTTATTAATTTTTGGGATTTATTGGGATTTATTGTAAATAACGAACTTTATTTATGATGTAGTTGGAATATTATGGTAATGGTAGGCTTTTTAA
>JAEIIH010031828.1:0-21905 GCA_018904745.1 Drosophila orosa
ATATAGTTTTAATAAATGCTTTGCTATAGTGTCATAAGTTTACACATTTCAATAAAGAAAACATTCTTTCCTTGATTTCTGTAATCAATAATCCGTTTATATTTGGGATTCCCCCGAAATCAGCAAATTCGCTGTACCAAAATTAAATCAGATTTTGGCCACATTGTAAATTCAAATTATTACCGGCGAAAACCTCCTTCTCCTCCCTCATTTGTGTGCAAATTGATGAGTCAAAACATTGGGTTGATTACTTTGGAACACGACCTTGGGCCCCGGGGCCTGGGCACAGCACAGTCCAATTAGCATTTTGTAAATGAATACCCGACTACGGCGACGACGAAGCCCCGACCGTACACATGTAATCCAATCAAATGCATCAAATTCATCATTATCGAGTTGGGCTTTTGGGTGAGATCAAAAGACTGGCAAATGTGTTGCCATGGCGACCACAGAGGTACCCCTTCCGCAGTTTCCACTCCGCCTCCGCCTCATCCTCGACTGGCTTTTGGGCGCAGCAGGTGCGCATGGAATTTATGCAAATGAATCGACCGGCAAAGGTTTCGATTTGCAGGCCTCCCCACCCGCAAATCAGCTCATCCTCCTTTGCTTTTATGAACCATGACGACTACGAGAAGGGAGCTGGGAGCTGGCGACGATGATGGACGACCCTTTTGGGACCGTGCACTTTTTGCCATTTCAATCAGTGGATGGCAATTGCTTCATTGGCCAGCCAAGCGCTGGAAACGTGTCGCAACCATTTTTGGGTCAGCAATTTGTACAAAACACTCGGCAACGGACCTTTTAGGCTCCGGCACTGGCACTGGCACCGGCTCAGGCGGAACATTTAAGTGAACATTCCGCAGACCAAAGTTGGTTATTAAACATTAAAATGTTTCACTGTCTCTCATCCTGCCTTCCTTCCTTCCCCTCCTCGGCTTGGCTTTTTATAGCACTGACCGACAGACGGGGACCAAGGAAAAGGAGCAATTGGAGGAGAAGGCCATAAAGTGGCCCAAGTAACCTGACAAACGACCCGAGGCATAAAGCCCGGGGGAGCCCGTTTGGTGTACAGTGAGCCAAGTGCTGAAATTAAACGAATCATTGGCGAATAAGTAGAGGATAATGAAACGTGAAACTGGAGGCCATCTCTCTGGGGTGAATTGCGTTAAAGCCTTACCCTCTACTTAAGAGAGAGAGAGAGAGAGAGAGTAAGCCAATTTATTCATAGTGTGAATAGGCAAGAGTCTATTAATTTGCCACGCCCTGCTGGTATAAGATAAATCCATTAGGTACATTCATTCCGAACTGAAATCCCAGCCAAAATCCCATTCCTTGATGTCTGCCTGTGCTGGTGCAACTCGGGCTGTTGCTTCTCCTCCTCCTCTTGAGGCTGTTGCCTTTGTGGCAGCTTCAAGTGCTGTTTTTGTTGCAGCTTGGCTATGCCACTTAGTCAAAAGGCAGTTGGCGTCCGTCTTGCCGCAGAAAGCAAACATAATTTCAACTTTTGAAATGCAATAAAACCGCAGCTCATCCCCCCTGGCAACACACAGATCCCCCCGGCTTAGAGCTCCTCTTATGCGAAGGCAAATAGACAGACAGACAAACAAACAAACAAACAAATGGATGTAGAACATTTCGCATTTGCCAACTGGGTCGTCGTCTGCCATGATGCTGGGTTCGGGATTGGGGTTGGGGCTCTCTCTGCCGGTAGCCGTGTCTGCCTGGCAAATTATATTCGTATATATAATAAATGGTGAAAACAAAAAATTACACAAATGCAAATGCAAGCTGCAATCAAACGTTGCCATGCCAATGGCAGAAGCTCCCTCTCTCTCTCTCTGTGCTGTGTGGGTCTCCTCTGGTTCTCTGGTGGAAATTCGAGGCGAGTTTCAAACATAATAACCAAATTTAATTGGCATTTAATGGAAAAATAATTAAGCAAAAGCTGTGCACGTCCTGCTGCTGCTCGGTGGCTGATGTAGCTTCTGTTGTTGACAGCAAGAGGAGCACCTCGTCGGTGCTGCACTTTCAATATGATGAACGACTATTTGATTACTCGCTAAATTTGCATTCGATTGGTTGTGTAACTTAAGCATTCATTTATTTCATTTATTAAGTAATTAATTGGTTTGTATTTGAAAGAAACAGGTTCTTGATTGACAAGATTTCCTGCTTTTATTTTTACTCGTGCATTTCTAAGCTACTTTTTTCTATAATAATAATTTCTAATTTATAATTTAGTTGTTGTCTAATTTACTGATGTTTTTTATATCTATATCATTGGATTTTAAGTACATTTAATATATCATGATGCCTGGCACTTTGTGTTAGTTGTTAAATGATTAAAATATTAATAGTAAATGTTTCAACAAGTTAATTATTATGTTAATGTATTTGGTACCTCCCTCCCTCATCTCTTGACATTTTATAATTGTATTTTTACATTTTGTCTCTAAGAATTGTGCAAATTAACTAAAGCTACATCTTAAACAAATATAGAAAACTTGCAATACCCTTGATATTCATCCAAAACCCAACATGTATCTTCTGTTGCCCTCAAAAGCCACACATTCATTCCTGTGTTAATTTGAACCGCCTTTCTTGGCCATCGGTTTCCTGGCTGCATTCATTCATGGCCCAAACTGAGCATATCCCATTGGATATGCTGCACGGCATAATGGCCACCAAAATGGTTATTAGCAGGAACAGAAGCAAATCCAGCGAAACGTTGAGGCGACACGTTGACACTCTGCACACACACAGAGCGTGCGGCTAATGAATACAACCATTACACACATGACCATACATATAATTGAAAATATATGCATATATGTATATATTCGCTATTTACACAAACCAAAGTGTCTACATACATATATAGTGCATATTTGACGTATTAACTGGGCTTATACCGGGCGCCGAGAAAGGGGCGTGTTACACACGCAACAAAATGCAAGCGAAAATGCCAGCGAAATACCAACAAACATTGCACTTTTGCATGCATAATTGTGAAAATTAAAACGAAACTCAGGCAGACAGCCAAGCGTTAGGGGCGGTTCCATGTCCATGTGGAGCTTTGAGGAGGGATGGTTGCTTACCACGGGGGTGGGGTGGGTGGTGTCCATGCCGGAGTCCAGCCCGAGTGTCCAGGCCGTGGCAATATGCAAACGAGCTGGGCGAGACTTATGCTGGCGGCGGCGAAGGAGGGTATCGGTGCAGGTGCGAAGCATGCACAGGTGCACCGTCGGTGTTGGGTTTCATTAACGTCATAATGACTGTCGGGCGGCTGACTGCTTTAATCCTTTGTCGGGGTAGACTCTACCTCTGTCTCTGTCTCTGTTCTGGGCTTTTACCAGCAGCTCTCAGCTTGGACACGGACACGGCCTCGGACTCGGGACCCGGGACCTGGACACGGACCTCCTTCGGGCAATTGTGCGCGCACTCGCAACAGGAACTTGCGGCGCTGCCGGATATGAGTAATCGCTCAGTCACGTCGCCATTGGAGAGTCCCTGCAGCAAGATTTTCCTGTCAGACCCGGCCGGGTCCTTCTCCTCCTGCAGGACACACCGACAACGAGCCCGAGTGCAGTGCATGACGTAACCCACAGCGGAAATCGCTCGACGGTCGACGGTCGCCGGGCGGGCGTGCGTGCAATTCCCTGGTTAATGCACGATTCTCTGCTTAGTTTCACGACGGTGCTGGGAGGGGCGGGAGGACGAAGAGTGTCCTGCCTGCCTGCAGAATGCCATTTAAACTAAATTGAAATGCAGAAGCCTTGAAAGAACCCACACAAACTGTATGCATTTCAGCGCCCTGGCATTGGAACTCGCTTTAAGCGGAAATTAAATCAAATTGAAGCGACAGTGCACATCAGTGAACAGGAAATGCAGACGAACTTCTATATAGTATATATATATGCAATCGCTGAGCCATGCAAAAAATCGACTTATGTACTTCTAGCTTTACATATACAAACATTTCTTGCAAGTATTTGCAGCTCTAAACGGAAATTAAATTAAACTGCAGCGACAATGCACATCAGTTGAGAGGATGAGGCTTCACTTGAAGCCATAGAAGATATAGAAGATATAGAATTCCTTTATGGATTAAGGCTAAATGCAAAGGGAATATAGTTGCAACACTTGAAACTTCGAAATATCCTTTAAACCACATCAAATTAAATATTTTTCTGTGTAGAAGATATAGAAGATATACAATATTCTGATGAAAAAAGGCTAAATGCACAGGGAATATGGTTGCAACACTATAAACATTGGACTATCCTTTAAACCACATTAAAATTAAATACTTTCCTAAGTAGAAAATATTGAAGATATACAATTTCCTTAAGAAAAAAGGCTAAATGCACAGGGAATATAGTTGCAACACTATAAACATTGGACTATCCTTTAAACCACATCAAATTAAATACTTTTCTGTGTACTTTTGCCATAAAGGACTCACAAACTGGTTGAGGAAGCCCGCTAACTGCTCTGTGGCATTGATATCGATTTATAGAAACTACTTTTCGGGGCAGTTAAAGGATTAAATGTGCAACTCGAATTTCTGCCAAAGAGCGTTGTCGTCGTGAGATGGGAAAACAAGTTGTTCACTGCTGGCGCTTCCCATTCAATTGGTGAGTTACCAAAAAACTTTTCCCGGTGGCCTCAACTGTGTCAGTCACGTCGGACAGAGGCCACCTGGACATATATATATGTATATACCTTGCTCTACCTCTGTACTTTTCCACCTTCAAGCCGGCATGGCAACCACTCTTCAGCGGTTCACTCAACCGAACCCCTCTCGACATGCCTGCCATCGCTGGTCGTCCTGTTGCAGGTCCTGCTCCTATTCCGGGCAATGCCACGCTGTCTGCTCACGGCGCGGCGAACAACATTTAATTTGGACTAATGAAGTTTCTACAAAAACTGGACACCAGAGAGAGAGAGAGAGGAATCGAGTGCCTGAAATTCAATTTCTGCCACCAAAACTGCGAAAATGCCCAGACAGCCAGCCAGGCAGCCAAGTGGGGTAAAGTCAAGTCAAGACAAGTCAAGTCTTCCTGCTCACTTTCGAGTGACGTGCAAATTACCCCCGAAAAAAAAGAAACAACAACGCCAAGATGAAAACAACCATTGCAGCCACGTTGCCGATACGAAACCATTCCCATTCCCATCCCCATCCCACCTGCCACCTGCCGCCTAATTGTTTTAGTTGTTGTTCCATGAATATGCTAAATTGTCTGCTACAGCCTGCCCTTCGCATCCGTATATCCGTGGCCTCGCTCTGCAAATGTTTATAAATGCAAATTGGCCGAAAAGTGCAGCAGCAGTTGGAGAGGAGCCATAGCAGGAGGAGGAGGAGCAAGGAGGCACTGGTGCTGGAGCTGGAGCTGGTAGGATTCCGAATGACGGACGTGCTTGGCTGCATTTTGGTGTGTGGTGCGTCAGAACCAGGCAAGAACCGAGAACCGAGAACCGGGCAACTGCTAACTGCCAGCCAGGGCAACGAGGAACGTGGAGGGGTACCAAGGGTCCGGGTTGATTGAGGCACTCGGCCTGCGCGCGGGGGCAGCCCCGAATGAGTGAATGAGTGACACCGAAACAATGTGCCGCGATAGCAGCCGTCGCCCGCGGCTCACTTTCGTTTTCGTGGCCCTGACACCGCCATGCGCGATTCGCGATTGGGATGGCGATTGCGATTTGCGATACGGTTTCCAGAGCAGAGCAGAGCTCCCCAGAGCAACCTTCACGCACATTCAGCTCAAGTCAGCTGGTTGAAATCGCGCCACAAATCCCTCTCCGATGCGTATGTTGGTCCCAGGTGGGGAATATCAGGGGCCAAAGGGGTTTGGTTTTATATTAAAAGGGGTTTTTTGAATATAAAAAGTCACAGTATTCATAAAAATTGGGTTCCAGTTCATTTATAAGAATAAATATGGTGAAAAGGGTACAAACAGACATTTTAGGACAATGAAAAAGCGAACAAAAAATAGAAAAACAAGTAGGAAAGCTACTCGAGTGTGTTGGACTGTGAGGTACCCATTATTTGGATGAAAGTAAAAAGCTTTATTAACTTTGTTCAAGTTTATGGTAAATATAAATTAAACAGAGCGGAATACAGATGATAATGTTGACAAATGTGGCTAGGAATAGCCAAATAAAGGCATAAAGATGAAAGGTTGTTAGAAATAAATATAACTTGCAAGTAAAGTTTAAGAAATCCAATCAAAAGTCCACTTTTAGACGCCATAAAAAATATATAATAAACAATAACTTATTGAATCTTTAATACATTTTATTTAAAGGCTTGAAAACCATTCCAATTTGTCCTCATTTTCAACTAAATATATTGTTTTATGTGTAATCTTTTTAGGGTAATCAATATCCCCATTTCATTTTCTGATGCAAGCGCCTCTGACATTTTGACTGCGTTTATCCGTGTCTGTGTGTATTTTTTGTTGTAAACGGCAGCAGCAACAAAAGCAACAATTAATATTGCTTTTATTGTTATTGTAGGCTGTAAATTTTTGAAACAACGTTGCCGACTCTGACATCGTTCGGCGCTGACCTTCTCAAGTTTGTTTGTTTGCCTTGCTGCGACGCTTCAGCTACAGCTTTTGCTTTTGCTTTAGCTTTTGCTTTTGTTGGGGCCAAAGTTTTATTTGTTTGCTCAACTTGCCTCGCTGTAAGACCCCTCTGAGAGGCAAAATGCTGCGTGCAATGCTCTCAAAATAGAAATCCCATGTGGACGAACGCCTTGTGGAAAATCAATTTCAATTGTCTCGCACTTATCGAACCAAAGCAAAAAAAAAACCAAATAAAATGGAAATAAACGCCGATATATCGCATCGAGTCAATCTTTTAGGCTTTGTTTGTGTTTCGGCGTTTCGTTTGCACTTTGCAATTGAAAATTTCAATTGTAAATAATTGTTTAATTATCGACAATTGCAGCTGACTGACTGAGAGAGTGCAACAAAGCGTTCGTTTAGCTTGCCTGCGTCATGATTACCCACCCGGCTCCTGCTGCTGCTGCTCCCTTGACCCCCTTTGAGGCCACCGCCCCAGCCCATTGCCCATCCCATTAAAAGGCCATAAACCAAAATCTGAGTCATGGACTTCAGTGAACGGAGAAATATATGCATATTATGCATGCGTGATGTAGGCGGGATAATTAAAGAGCCGAAGAGCTTGGCATTTGGCTGTGTAATTACCATGTATTTCACTCGATGCTGCATGTGTCTAATTAACCACGCTGCGTATACGCAATCCGCATATTACGTACACGACGTGGTGTCCACGAGCGCATTACGGCCATGAATAATACATCAATCAGTGGAATCGGATTGCATTTGTCGTTTTTTTCTCGGCAGACTTTTATTTTTTGTTAAATTGGTTAAATAGCTTGGCATTTGCACTGAAAGAAATGTGACCATAATGGATATTTTGTTTATAAAGATGAGTCTCAAAGACTTGAATGACTTTGAATATAAACCTTTGCATTTTTTATACTTTTCCGCTTCAACGTTCATCTACAAATACCCATTTATTTCTCTGTCTGTGCCTCAAATACTTGGACAATCTCTAAACTGAACTGGTGGCACTCAAAAAACTAGTTATGTCTGCCACTGCAATTGTCTGCCGTCGTCCGTCAGCTTCTCTGCTCCACTTGGCATTATTTTGCGGCTCCAACTTTCCAATCGCAGCCACTAAAACACTCAGGGTCTGTCCGTTTTCCGCTTTTCCGCTGTCCCCCTGTCCCGCATTTCCATTCCAATCCCCAACCGTTGCATGAAATTTACCACGGCGACATCATAATTTGCGGGCCCAACCTCGGCGCATGACAAGTTGCGACTGCCATGCGATACGATGGCCATGTTCAATCCAACGCCAGTGACTGACAGCCGCTTTGTCTAGCCAAGACTTTCTGGCCAAGACTTTCACCAAGCACACATGAACACAGAGAAGAGTTGGGTAAGACACAGACAAAGACAGAGAGACACAAAAAAGAAATCCCTAACCTACCACACCTCAAAGTTCGAATCTGGAAAGAAAGGCAGTTAAGGCCATAATCAAAACAGAAATGCGAACAAATCAGCAAACGAACGCAGACTTCATTATGTTGGGCCATCAATCATGGCCAAAATGAAACGCGATTGCCGAGTTGAATGTGCCAAGAGTCGCAGACAAGACACAAGCCACAAGACTAAAGCAAAAATACAAAATAAACAGTTGCCACAAAATCCCCGATGCCAATCCGCATCATTCCCTGCCGCCCCATTACCAGCGCCAGCCCGAAAGTTATGGCCAACAGGGAGCACACACACACAGTCATCGACTCTTGTGGTCAGGAGATGTGGGAATGGCCAGGAGAAAGAAACAGAGAAAGATGCACAGAAAGAGAGAGAGAGAGGGACTATCGGTGGCACAATGAAGTGTTTAGTAAACAAATTGCGGTTGCCTTTTGATAATACGCAGCTCAGCTTAGCACTCGCAGGGAGTGGAAGCTGTGAGCAGCTCTTCGGGGGAGTTTGCTAAACGATGCAAGGCCAGAACAGAAGCGGGTAGCAAGTGGAGGTGGCAATGGAGATGAAACTGGGCAGGGATGAGCCAAGTTATAAGTGCATTGCACCGAAATATCGATTGACGGAGCAGCTGGAGCAGCAGCAGCAGCAGCGGCGGCAACAAAAGACGACAATCAACGCTGACGGCGGCGGGTTCAGACATTCAACTTAAAATGCGTGTGTGTGCACTGAGAAAAAGTGAGAAAGTGAACCTAATTAACAGTGATTGGAAAGGCTTATCTAAAAGAGCTGTAAAAACATTGATAGTGGCGCCATCGATACTATCGCTCCATATAAAATGCCAATACTAGGGGTATTCTTAAAACGTAAACAAGTGAATCTTTTTTTTTTAAATCATAAAGTTCGATGGACTATCGCGATAGTCTGAAAACAGTCGATAGTGCTGACCATGGCGCCACCATCGATACTATCGATTGTACCATAGATATTTTTACAGCACTAATAAAACGCTGATACATTAATTCAAATTTTGGGGCTAAACCGAGTTGCAGAAATAATTTCCTTGTTTCAATTTGGCACACACATTCTTGGCAGAGTTTGAATAAAAATAGCTTATGATGAAAATAGCTAAGGTCCCAGTATTTTGCAATTTATGGGTCACTGATGATAACGAGGCAACGCGAATGAAAACCCCAGAAGAAACTTGATAAAAATGTTGCTGATAAAAATATCACAGATATTTCAAGCGAAAATTCTCTCGCTAAAATTCATCATATTCAGGTCACATTTTTCCCAGCGTGCAGTGCAGCACTCGTCCAAGTTTGTTGGAGCATATTAAAAGGACATTGAATGTGCGGCGGGGCGTTGGGTGGCTGCGTGGGCGGTGGATCCAGTTCCTCTTTTGAGCTCTCGCTTCGTCGGTCGTTCGCTCGGTTGGTTTGTCGGGCGTTGGCGTTGGCGCTTGACGGCATCAACGTCACGCAAAAAAACCAAAGGGAAACCATAAACTCAAATTAATGACCTCAGCCGGAGACGGAGACGCAGAGAGACAGCGACGGGGACAATGGAGACAGAAGCCAATAAGACCTGCAAGAACAACAATGTCAGGGGGGAGAGAGCGGGGCTCCAGAAATAATCATAATAATACCAAGACGAGCGAGACCAAGGAAAAAGCGACCAAGACCAACACAGAAGTCGATGTCTGGGCGTGATTTACCGTTAACAGTTTTTTGTTGTCGAAAATTAATCTTATTGCAGGCGATTTCACTGCGATTTTCACTGCACTCAGACACAGACTTATATACAGAGGAGAAGATATATACAAATTGGAGCTGCCCCCAGAGCTGCTCCAAAAGCGGCAGATGGTCATGGAGAATCATCGGCTGGCTTGGCTCCTCTCAGATCTCCATCTCGCCAGACTCAGGCCAACTCTCTGCTCCATGATTATGCAGTCGACGTTGCTCTGCCATCGTCGTCGTCGTCGTCACAGTCGATTTGTTGTCAAACTGGTTTTACAAATATTTTGCGTTAATCTGGAAGCCCCAGCGATGTGGGGTTTATTGAGCGGGGAATCAGTTACATTGCCATAGAGCCAAAGTAAAGCTCAGTGAAAGTCCGCTGTGCGCGGCAGTCGCCTCATTTTGCTGTGAGTCCAGCAGTAGTTGCCATCAATTCCAGCTGCCTGCTAGTTAGCTCCCAGCACATTCAATTAGATTTAGCGCTGGCTTCGGACTCCGGCACATATATGAAGGTATAGGTATAGGTTTACCAATAGCGTTGGCTTTGGCTTCCCCCCGTTTGTTGGATCAGCTCATTCATGGCTCGGTATTTACAGCCAATTATGAGACAAACAAGTCCAACGCGCCAACGTTTAACGATGACACCGTGACACGAACCCAGCAAAAAAGGAAGAACTTTATTCGGAGAAGCTCAAATAAATATAAAACTTCTAGGCAACAAAGCAGATTTTATTGTCTGTAAGATGTAAGAACCAAATAATATTCTATATTATTTGTGCCAACGTTTAACGAAGGCACCGTGACACGAATCCAGCAAAAAGGGAAAACTTTATTTGGGAAAATCAAAGTAGCGAAGCTCAAATAAAAATACAAGTTACAGGCAACAAAACCGATTTTATTTTCTGTAAGATTTAAGAACCAAATAATATTATTCCTCACTCAACAAAGTGGCGTTTTCATTTGCCATTAACTTTGAGATTTTTAGGACACAATAATTGAGTTTTATGGCCCTCCGAATTTTATGTGTGTTGTAAATATGTTTTATTGTTCATGACTTACCTGGGCATTGAAGTCAAATAGGTATTCCGGGCGCAGCGGACACGGCAGGCCGCACTTGCAGGTACCCTGTGAGAGCAGATAGTCCTTGATCTGGAACTGCGTGCGCATCGTTTTGCCCGAGGGACTGCAAAAGAGTTGGAGGAGGGAAAGACAAATGGATTAGTGGGCGGGCGCGATTAATTAAGTGGAGTCAGCGGACTAGCCATAGCTGTGCCGTTATTCACCGTCTAAACGCACAATTTGTTTTATGGAAATTATGCAGTCACCCCAAGGCCACTCTGTGTATAGTTTATAGAGTGTAGTATAGTATTCCAGGGGCAATTAGTCCCAGTCAGCGACAATGGGCGAGTGCTTGATTAGCGACTCATTAGCATAATGGGCATTAACATGACAATGTAAAGCGGTGCTCTCGCATAAATTAGTCCCACAATCCGTGGCGATCGCTTCGATCTGGTTTGCCTTATTGCGTTATACACATATATGTGTAAGTTATCTGCGTTCTTCATTCATTTGGGAAACTGCGTAATGATACAATTCGCATTCGGCGACTGGAATTTTTGGGGTGAACTGCCGTCTGGAGGAAATGCGCAACAGATATATGCCACATTTTGTACTCAACAAATGGCAAGGGGCAAGAGGCACAGCAATTCTTGAGCTCAACATCTGCGTGAACAAAGACCGGCTCATACATATGCACATTTTTAGCGCGCCTATGCGCCATAAAATTATGAAAAGGCAAAAAGCAAAAAATTGATTTAAATTTCGGGCACTTAAATACCTCAAAAGGGGACACAGCAACAGCAAAGAAACCCCGGCAAATCCAGTTTTAATAATGCCAAGCCCCTTGCAGGGAGCAGGGAGCAGGGAGCAGCAGCAGCCTACAGCATTTCCCTTCGCAACACACAACACACACGTTAACCCTTTGAAACCCGCTCACTGCTCCCCTTCTTCATCGGGCCACGCATGACCGCAAATCTGCCGACATAAATGCGTTGTCGCATGAGCTGGGGTTACTTTGGAATAAAAAATAAAAAAACCTACTCGTTTGTATACAAAAAAATAAAGAAGGGAAAAAAATCGGAGCTGCTTATTAATTGTAAAGTGTGAGCACGTTGAAGGAATCAAGGGCGCTGATGATGACGCCGTCGTCCAACCAAGCAGAGGCAGGGCAGGAGAGCTGAAGCACTCGAGAGACTGATGCCAGGGCTCAAGTTCATCATACAGCCTCCTGCCCCTGACCCTAGGCCCTCATCTACCGACACCGCAAGGAAATACTCATTTAAACCAGTTTAAAAACATTTAATTACTCTTGTTAAACGTACTTCTTAAGGCTAGTTTAGATACTATTTACTATAGAATTAAATATCTTTACTTCACTTTAATTCCTAAGTGTTGTCCTTTAAAGCTTTAATTTTTAAGTGAAAAACACGAGTACAAATTTCGAGTTCCAGTTTAAATAATCAACTTTAAAGTCTGTTTTCTCTGTGTGTGTCTCGACGAGCCCGTATGGGAAATCTGAATAATGCATGAAGTGTGAAAGCGGCAAGGGCATTAAATGAAACGACGACGACAGCAACAGGAGCTGTGAGCTGTAAGCAGGGAGTTGTGTGAGCTGGGAGCCAGGGACAACAATATAATTGAGCGACAGCAACATTCAACAGCAGCGGCAACAGCCCAGGAACGACAGCCCAGCAACGAGAATCGTGTTACGGGTTAAACGAGTATGCGAATTGTCAATTGAGTAGCCCTTTTAGCTGGCCAAACAGGAGATGCCACCGCCTGGTTGCCATCACATCGCATCTCATCTGATATCAGTCCGAGTCCCAGTCCGAGTCCAAGTCCCAGTTTCTCACCCATCTCGAGAGGGAAAAAGGAAACTGGTTCTGGTTTGTTTTATTAATTATTTTTAACTACTTACGAGCCCCAGAAGAGGTTTATGGGCGAGAGTCGGGTTCGAGATTGGAAAAATCGATGGCAAGTCGATTGCCAGACATCACGAAGGACTCCGCAAGAGCGGGAGAGAGCAATTGAGAGAGAGAGAGAGAGAGAGACGGAGAGCCGTCATCAGCGCCAAAAGCTTATGGCTCAATTTGTATGCAGCTGGCGTGGCGAGAGGCTTAAGAGCCCACCGCTTACCGCTTACCATCGCCTGGAGTGGCCGGGCACGCAACAGGAGTTGTGCACAGGGAAAAATTAAAATTAAGTAACCCTAAACGGATGTGGGAAAGGCCCTAGCTGCAGTTGATTGCACTCCCTATTATCCTGCAGTTTTATAAAAAAAATACCATTTAATCGGTATAAAAATAGTGATTCATTAATTTTTGAATGATTACTACTCAGGTGCTGATACCCTGATGATAACAATAATGGTTTCCCATTAAATTATACATTTTAATGTTTATACAACAAAGAAAGGTCACATTTTAATGTTGATACAACAAAGGAATGACACTTAAACTATTATGACACTACCGTATTTATAAGAGATTCCATTAAAGGTTAAACAGCTTAAAAGGGATTTAAGCAAGTGCGAGCAAGACGACTAAACGGCACTTCTAATGCACATTTTAATGCATTGATAATGTATTAGCTGCGAAAATCAATAGATGTTTAGATGTGTGACCCCTTAAAAAGAAAATCCGAGCAAAATAACTCATTCAAGGTTCTGATGAAGCGTCTATTTAATGAAAACTGAATTTCTGTGTCATGGCGTCGTTATAAATGTTCTTCAGTATACATTTTCAAAGATATTCTGACTTTTAAAGTTCCCATTTTTCCTCTCACTGTCTGCACTCGAAGTAGTCGGCAACTCATTAAATTTGTTCCCTTTTTTTCTTAATTTTTTTTTCTTTTTTCTTTTGTGGTATTTGCACAAAATGCGCTAATAACCTGAGTGGCTAAAGACACCCCATCTATACCTATCCTCGCTCTGTGGCCACATGAAAGGCGTTGGGCTAACGAGTTAAAATAATTTAATAAATTACACACACAAAACGCCAAGTGCCAAGGAGTTGCTGTCGAGTGGCCAAACGCCGTCGCCCATCGCCCATCGCCCATCATCTTTCCAGGTTCTGGCCCTGACCCCAGCCGGTGGATACTGTGCGACAAGGTGGAAAAGTTTTACGCCCCTGTGACCTTGAGTGCACCCTCGAGCCACGAAAAAAAAGAGTTGAGAGTGCAGACAGCTGGGAATGGGGTTCTTCTTGTTCCTTCTCTGTTTCTCTGTGGGCCGGAGGCCGAGCCTATTACTAAATTAATAATCCCGAACAGCGCAAACACAAAGCCGTCAGCAACAACAAGCGAAGGCCCAAAGGCACTGGCAGCAACAGCAGTGGGCCAGATATGCCGTCGCGCATGAAACTGTAAAAAATTATCGCACAAAGCCAGACAGACAGAGGCCACTGGCTCGGGAGGGTCTCTGCTGAGGCGGACGACAGCTGGAAATATGGAAGGACAGACAGGCAATCCTTTTAGCCTGGAGTTTATCCGTTGTCCTTGTGCTGCCATGTCCTTGACAACGCGAAAAGAAAGTGGCAAACAAACAACCCACAAAAAATGGGCGACTGCGGCAAATCGAACAAAATTGTCAACGGAAATAAAGTATTTCGGGAATACCTTAAGAAATCCTTATAAAATGTCGTCTCTTTTTAAATATTCAATATTTTTTTAGGTAGAATCCATCCATAAATATTACATAAATCTTTTAAATATATACAATTCGTAATATACCGCCGTAAATAATTGTTTTTTGAATAAATACAATTATTAAATATACAAATTATCTCAACACATATTTTTTAATCTCGCAATCTATTTATTAACTTACTTCGTAGCTAAACCAAGTCTCATTACCGCTAACCACCTTTGGCTTAAACCAGGCTCTTTACGTTTTGATTTCCGGGTTTTCCCACGATATTGGCAACGACAAATTCGCAAGGTGGGCGTTGACCAAAGTCAACAAGCCAGAGAGCCAGCTAAAGCCGTAAGATTCGCAGGCAATGCCTAAATGTGAGCAAAATAAACACATTTCAAAGGTCCGTCTGTCTGCCTCTCCGGCTGAATGCCTGTCTGTCTGTCTGACTGACTGACTGAGTGACTGACAATGCAGGCGGACTAGCGCTAGGGAATCGGATCGGTGCCGAGGAGGAGGACAAGGCAAATAAAGGAGGGACCAACTGCTGATGCAACCTACGCGCCCGCTGAAAGGTTGGTTCATCCCAGCACCGAGGGCACTGGAGAGGCCGCGTGGCAGGGTGCACACACGTTTGGAAAATTGAAAACCGTTTGAATGGCCAGCCAGGCAAACTATTCCGCATTCTTCTCCTAGACTGGCGGCGACGGGGCGCACTTTTCGCCTCGATACGTTTCCAGTCGATTCGATCGGCGATCTCCAGCTGCCGTTTTGGATTTATGATTTATGCGCCCGCTGCCGCACAGTGGGCGGCCCCCAGAGCTGACTTGGCTGACTTTGACCAGGTCACAGTCTTACCCCGACTCTCTTGCCCTCGACAGGCGGATGTCACGTTGCGCGTAGCCATTTAGCACTTGAGCAAACAGCGAGATTTAAATGCTTGCGCAACAATTATTGATTTAGTGCACAAATTGTGCAACATTCCTTCCGAGAATCAGCCAAAACGAAGCCAACGGTTTGCTTGCGGCAAGGACGGAAGCTAAACAAGAAATAATATTGGTGGTTGGAGCTGCTTTTTTGCTGGATTTCGCGATAATTGAATTGGAATTTAATTGACTATTTCACAGTACCTATATGGAGTGCAGTTTTCTATATAAACATAAGTTCTCCTTGTATTTTGGGAGGGTTTCTGTTATGTTCAAGAACTATTGTTTGCATTTTTCACAAACTAAACCCTTTTTCACCCAAAACTCCCGCAGAACACAGTTCGCATTCAGAGACTGGTTATCTTGCCTGTGCAAAACACGAATAAAAAAGACGAAGCTCAACTCGAAAAATTTGCAAGGGGGCCACGGCGGCCATCCGCTTGGGCAAACAGCGAAACTCAGAGAAGCCCGCCAGCAACACGCAACGTGGAAATGAGCAGCAGCTGCTGTTGCTGCTGTTGGTTGGTGGACAATGACAACGCTTGACACACGATGTCATGTTGTCGCCGGGCACAAGTAAATACCAGTGAGCACGGGTAGGGACCCTCTGGCCAGCGTGGCGTGGCTTGGCCCTGGCAACCGGCAGCAGCAGCAGCGGTGCCCTCAAAGTGTGTCCTGGAAGGGTAATGGCCCGGAGAGCTAGTGACTGAGTGAAATGTGACATTCCCGGTAAATGGACTGCGGCGGATAAGCTGCAAACTTCTTGAGGCTCCAACTACGTGAGACGAAGTTATATAAGGCACAGAGTAGTAATCATACTGATTTGCTGTCATAAGAAGGGCTTAGTATCCCTCAATCTGTTTGAGTGTTTCCTAAAGGCAGAGTTACCCCAAGCTAGCCCAAGCCTTCAACCCTTTAGGCTTTAGCTGAGAGGCAAACTATCCCAACGAGGCGAGTCAGGCACTCAGAAGTGCCAGCCACTTATAAAATCAACAATTACCCAACATCATGTTTGCTCAGAGCCCAAACTGAGCCCCGACTGAGCCCCCCATTCGACCCTGAGGCGATTGGGATTGGATTGGTTGGACGAGAACAATTACAAGTACCAGCAGAGCCAGCAGATACGTATATATCCACATACTCGATGCTTTTCAACATAGCCGAGTAAACATTTTATTTGAGTTTGTAATTATGTGTGCTTGATGATAACTCGCAGATAATGCCAGGTAAATATTTACCCCGGCTCGTTGACGGTTGCTATTGCTGATGTTGCCCCTGCGATGCTATTCCTGCCCCGGTTGCAAAAACATTTCCGACACGACTACTGCAGTCGGACCTCTCCTCTCCCCCTCCCCTAGACGCCCACTTGCCCCCCTTCCTTGGACAGTGGCATTTCCTGTAGTGCACGCTGAACATTTTTATGGCTTCTCGAATGCGTTTAGCGTTCGCCTTGGCCAGACAATAACCAGATTGACTTTTGGCCCAAAGTGCTGTTAAATGTCATGTTCGTACAACCAGCTCTGTCGAGTGTGCTCAACCCGGTGATATCCTGTATCGGCTTATCCCATCATCATATTCCCCCCCTGCTTCGGCTTAGTTGGAGGGCAACTCACCTGATGTAGGCCACTTCGTTGTTGTTGGTTAAGCGACGCCAGCCAGGGGCCAAATTTCCATTGTAACTATTGGTTTTCCTGTTGCTGCCGTTGCTGTTACTGTTGCCGCTGGCATTGTTGGCTTTGGCAACATTCTTGGCATAGAGCTGATTGTTCTGACTCATTTGACGCGATGCCGTTGCAATTGTTGTCGGCATGCAATGCGTTGCAGCAGCAGCAACAGTTGCTGCCGATACTACTGCTGCTGCTGCTGCTGTTGCTGCTGCCGTTGACTTCATTGGCAATTTTATCTGCGCCTGGCGCTGTTTGGTTTGTTGCTGTTGTTGTTGGTGTTGCAGGAGGAGTTGCTGGTTGCTGGTGGGGCACACAAAAATATGTTGCTGCTGATTGTTGCGCTGCTGTTGCTGCTGCTGCTGCGGTTGTTGCTGCTGCAGATGCATCATGTTGCTGCCATTGCCATTCAACAATCCAACTGGCATTATCTGCTGCGTCTGCTGCTGATGTTGCTGTTGTTGTATAGATGCACTTGTAACGACCCGCGATACAAATTTTGTCTGTTGCTGCTGGAAAAACTGATGATGTTGATGCTGCTGCTGCTGCTGCTGCTGCTGTTGTTGTTGCTGCTGCTGCTGTTGTTGATGCAAAGGCAACATTTGCTGCTGTTGCTTGAACATGTTGATCTGTTGTTGCTGATGCTGCTGCTGCTGGTGATGCATCTCGCTGCTGGCAACTGTCTCAGCACTCCCAGCTATATTCAGCTTGTGCTGATGCTGCTGCTGCTGTTGCTGGCCAGCCGAGGCGGCGGCCATGGCGATGTCAGCAGCCGTTTACAAGCTCCTCCGCAATTCAGGAGCTGCAAGAGTTGCAAGGAAAGGCCACAATTAGTCATGAATCTACCAACATACTTTGAACATAATTCTATTAATTTTTGTTGCCTAAAATAGATCATGAAAGCTACGATTTATATTTGTATTCTAGGAATTTAATGTAAATTAATAGTCTCAGTTCATTTCATTGAATTTAGTTAGATTGCAAGTTCTCTCAGTAAAGCTGAACCTGAAATTATACCCAGTCAGCATTTTATGAAATTTCTGCTCAAATTTGAGTCTTTTTCGAGTAAGTTTTCTGATTAAAATTAGAAAAAATGCTCTCGTTTTCTGATTATAAATATTGCTGACTTTGAGAGAAAATAGTATGCTAGCCGCAACACTAATAAACGACTATTTTTATAACCCTTTCATTGAACCATAAGCCACTCTTCTTTGAGTCATATTTCAATCGAATTTCGATCACCTAGAGCAGCGAAGGGCACGCCGTGGCTCAATTTGCTCACGTTGCTCAAACCGTTATCTTTTTTCGGAGGCAACAGGCGGAGCTGCTGCTCAAACCGTTAGATCTCGTGTCCTACGCTGACCTAGAGGATACATTTTCTATTGCACAAGAATATTGTTATTGCTATTTCATAAACATATTTTAAGAGCATTTATTAGTCATTTTCGAGTTATTACCAGTCTTTTTCGAGTCCCGCATTATATGAAACCCTTTTGAATCATTTCAACGACTCGAAAAAGACTCTTCCAGGGGGATTATTTGAAAAATTATTCCACAAATGCTGGGTGGGTATTAAAACTCTTTCTTAAATCGATATATATATGTATCCAAAAATACTCTTAAACTTTAGCTTTATTGTTTAGTGAGAAACCTTTGAAAACATTAAATATTAAATAGAACATAAAAATATACTTTTAAAAGATCGTATCCAAGAGATAACTGGTAATTTTTGCAGTTTAAATCACATTTAACCATAAACATTATCCCAGATATGACTGTCATAGAAATGTGTACCAAAAACGAGTATTTATTGACTTTTTCAAACTTTTTGGTGGGTTTGACCTTTCTGGAAATGCCAAGATTGATATACATTTTAATAATATACATTGCTTCATTATTAATTTCTATATAAAAGCTTTATTCTCTTTACTTTGGCTTCAGTTTTGAATCTTCGAGGGCTTTGCTTTTGTCTATGCCAGAAACTTTCTGGGCTGACTCAGGCCTCGAATTAAATGGAATGGAATGGAATGGCGTTGCGGCTATTGTTATTTAGTGACTGGGTGGTGTAAGTTGGCCACTTACAGAAATGAAGGCCCAATCAAAGTTTATGCGTGGCGCAAGTAACAAAGTCTGGGATGGAATGGAGTGAGACTTTAGCTTTGGAAATAGTTACTGACAACTGGGCGATCGCATAAACGACAAGTCGTCCATCGTGGGCCGCACCTTTCGTTATTTATGCGTTGTTGGCCTCTGTTCCCTCCCGGTTTCCCCTTCCCCTCCCCCCCAATTACGCTATCTGCGCTCACCTTTTAGCGTGCTTTTCGCTTGGCTCATTTGCCAGCATATTAAATTAATTTTGAGTTATTGTGTAAACGAGACGCGGCCATGTCATGTTCATGTTTTTACGATTTCTTTTTGTATATTTTTTTAAACAATTAATTTCACTTTTTTTCCCTTTGTATTATTATTATTATTATTATTTTGTTTTATTCTCAGCTTTTCTGGCTGTAACAATGCGACGATTGTGGTTGTTGTTGTTGTTGCTGGGTGCTCATGACTTCATTTGGAATTCAGAAAACGAACGTCAGCACACACACAAGCACACAGGGCACGGGCACGGGCACAGACGGAGCCAGTGGAGAGCAAAGAGCGCACAACGCGTAAAAGTAGGTGAATGGAGCATGAAGACACCGAAAGAGCGAAAGAGAGAGGGGGGAGGCTTCCAATGATGAGATGGGGGACGACAACGCTCCAGTTCACCCACACCAATGCACGCACTCACTCCCTCTCCAAACCGTCTCGTGTATCCACCAAGCAAACACCAGAAACAAAAAGAAAACGCTTTACTTTAGCACAATTATTTGCAGACCGTTTTTAAGCAGCCGTATTAATACAGGGCGTCTGTATAATTAATGCGTGTGTTTGCCAGTGCGGACACCACCTGCCCTCCGGTTCTGCTCGGGCGATCCGCACACAAACACAACAACGACGGGCGGCGAGAGCGGGAGCGGGAGCAGCAGCTGTTTGCCTTGGGCAGTGGGATGAAAACGGAATATTGGTGGCTATCTTCGCTCGCTGGTATGGGTATTGGGCAATCGCACATACAAACACACACACACACACACTCGCACAGATGGGGCGAGAAAACGCGTGCCTATGCTGCGGTTTACTGCTGCTATAATATGTACAAAGTGACCTCAATACGCATTACGCTACAACACACAAACACACAGAACGCACTTCACTAGCTGGCAGCTGCACTTCGTTTTGGGCTTTATTATGCACAGACTCGGATTACACCAAATGCCAATTAAATATGAATTAATTACAACAATTTTGTGTCGCTCGCTTGATTCACGCAATATTATGGCGCTCTCTCTGGCTGCCACTCTCGTTCTCTCTTTTTTCGCTCTCTCTTTCTCTCTCTCGCTCTGTACCACTGGCAAACGCGCACACGAAAATTTTTTGCTGCCCGAAATTCGAATTGCATTCGCTTTTTTGCGGCCAATTACCGTTTTCACCGCACCCAATTATGCTTATATTTGACCACGGCGAGTGCGCGCATTTGTATCGGAATTTTTATTGGCTTTTTACTGCTTCGACTGCCGCCAGCCGTACCTCCGTGCACTTTTCCGAACGGGCGACAACAAAGAACCGTTCGGATTTTGAGTTGAAAAATGAATGAAGACGAAGCAAAACAAACATATGATACGAAGAGCATAAAGAGAAATTCAAAAATATCGATACTATCGAAAAGGCGTAGCAAAGAGAGAGAGAAAATTTGATGAAAAAAAGGTTGGGAACTTTGCTAAAATATAAATTAAAATGTTTATTTTTTGTTTTAAAATTAAGTAAGAGTTAGGATTGTAAAAATATGGTATGTATGATCGCAACGATATGTATATTATAAAACATTTTTTATCCATTGTGCAGGTGCGATTGTTGACTACGATAAGGACATTCTAACCGATAGTTCCAATATTCAAAAATAAAATTGTTACAAATTCAAATAAAAACTTTTATTCATAATGAGAAATAATAAATAATATAATGTATAAATGTATGATACTAACAATTTCTGAGTCGAGGTCGCTCAGTTGATGACACCATAAACTGGCATACGATAAAACATCGATGTCACTATCGATACGTCTGCCCACACAGTGGGGCTTATTTAATTGTAGTTGGGCAACAATAAGTCAAAATTAATATAAATTAAAAATTTTGACTTAAAGAACTTTATATAAATAAATTAAAAAAAATTATGAAAAGTAATGATAAAATATGATTGCAAGAAGTCTTTAAAAACAATATTTCGTTTTGTTAAATAAGAAAATTATTGCCACAATTGGTAAGCAGAAATGACGAGACATATGGATGGAGTATAGAAAAATGTAACAAGCTTGCAACGCCTCGCGATCGAGTGTCTAGTTCGTGGGGCTCGAAAACACCACAACCCACAACTGAACTTTTGAACTAAAATTTTTTGAACTTGCGCGCGCAAAAAAATTTTCTTGAAGGAAAGGTTTTCTTGAATCTACGGCAAGGCACCATTAAATCAAGGAAGGCCACCTTAAATACTATTTTTTAGGGCGATTTTTCTATTTTTTGTCTTTTTTTCTTAAATCTAGGGAAAATTTATATGATTTGTGTCGTTCATTTTTTTTCTTAAACTACGGCCAAATTTCCTTGCTGGTCAATTTTTCGAGAAACTATTGGGCGAAAAAAGTCGCACGTGTGCGCATATAATTCTCAACTGGTTCTAACATCCCCGGGAACTAGTGACGGAGGTCGGCCAGTTTTTAGCAAGTAGAAAATCTCTACTGCAACACTAATAGTGTTAGCATTTTGGCAGCTTTTTA